>APFE031260368.1:0-33246 GCA_000404065.3 Pinus taeda
CGGTAATCACAATATACGAGAAATGTTCTTCCACTGTTTGTTTGCAATCTATACGAGAAATTCTCTGAATTTAAGGGATTTCACAATTATTTGAAACTCTTGTGTTTCTTTTTTTCAATATATGTTGCTCAGTAATTGTGGGTAATGATGTTTGAATCCAGATTGGAGGGCAAGGTAGCAATAATAACGGGTGGAGCAGCAGGCATAGGAGAAGCCATCGTTCGGCTCTTCACAAAACACGGAGCCAAAGTCATAATAGCAGACATTGCGGAGGAAGGTGGGAGAAAGCTCGCCAGATCGCTTTCTCCTCCGGCAACTTACGTGCGCTGCGATGTGAGTAATGAGGAAGACATGAGAGCTGCGGTGGATTTGGCGATGGAAAAATACGGTCAACTCGATATCATGTATAACAACGCAGGAACTGTCGAATCTGTTGCGGCTGGCAGCGTGGCGGAGTATGAGATGGAGCAATTCGATCGAGTAATGAGGGTAAATGTGAGAGGAGTGATGCTGGGCATCAAGCAGGCGGCCCGGGTGATGATACCGCGGAAGAAGGGCTGCATAATATCTACTGCCAGCATTGCATGTATAGTAGGAGGAGTTACACCACACGCATATACGGCTTCGAAGCATGCAATCATAGGGCTGACTAAGAACGGAGCAGCTGAGCTCGGGAAATACGGGATCAGAGTTAACGCTGTCTCTCCATCTGGCGTGGCCACAGCCCTTTCAGTCAATTTCATGAAACAAGGCAATGTTTCTGCTGTTTCAGAAGAGGATAAGGCCGCCGTAGAGGCCTTCTGCAATAGTTCCGCCAACTTAGAAGGAGCGACTCTTAAAGCGGAGGACGTTGCGGAGGCGGGGCTGTACTTGGCCAGCGATGAGGCTAAATATGTTAGCGGGCATAACCTTGTGGTGGATGGCGGAATCAGTGTTGTTAATCATTCTTGGAGGCTTTAATGATGAGCGTTGGTAATGTCCTAGAGGGTCCGAGTGCTACAATAATCATGTCGTAATTAAAGACATGAATAAATAATTCATGAAGAACATCAACTCAAAGACAACAAATTTATCCACAAGTTTTGAAGACAATGTCCCAAACAACTTGAGGATATCTTTATCAATAAAAATAATAAAAATAATTTTGAGATTATCAATTCAATCGCTTTGAGATTATTATTGATATTTTTTGAGATTATCACAATTTTTCCGGGCTAAGAAGTTTGAACGAAGTGGAGTTTTAAATTCACAAACTCATCTCAGTTTTAGTAGTAGCCAATGTGGATCAGAAATGGATTCTCTATAAAATAAAATATTTTGGGTTCACCATTTCTTTGGTATTTCTATAGGATAATTACTATTATAATTTCTCCCTTTCCAATTATAAAAAATATTTATTATTATTATTAATTAATTTTGTTTAAATAATTATACGTTTTATTTTCTAATAGAAATATATTGTTTTTTTCTTTTACTTGTTTTGACGGTGGGTGATGTTTAAAAATAGCTTGATGTTTTTTTCATGTAAGATGCTTGGGATATTACGGATCTTTGTATAAAATCAAAAGGATGTAAATTATTTGCAGTAATAGTGTATATGTATAAACAAGATAAATTATTCATCACCACATTTATTATTATGATGGGTAAATATATTGAAGAGCTCTTTCTATGGTCCTCACCCACCATAAAGATGGAGTAAGCAAAGTGGTGGGCTTGGTTGACCTTTAATGAGTGCTTTAATTAAGTCTTAAGGGAATTTTTTACAATTAAGAAATAAAAAAGAGATTTACAACTTAGTTAAAATACAAGAAAAACACAAAGTAAAAGGGGGAGATAGAAGGAACATATCTAGATCAAATAAGAGTTGACAAATTCTTAAAACTAGTAAGAGTTAAGCCTCCTACGATGCTCTAAAAGAACAACATTACAAGTTTCCTTTGTATGCACCCAAAATAATAATTGTCTAAAAAATAATGCTACTACACGCACACATATACCAAATCTATATAATGAATATATGAAAAAATATTACCAATGAATAGATAAATTTAGCCCTAGTTTTGGGGTTTTGTACTTGCAATAGAAGTGTTAGTAATCATCCTTAGAGAGGGTTTGGAAGGTTACAAGAGAAACATGTAAGGGAAAATCCTAGATCCAACTAAACAAATGGTAACAAAAGGAAGGAGCCAAGCAAATGTATAAGTCAACAATGAGTAATTCACTATTGTGAGGCTTTGGTAGAAACAACAATAGATCCAATAACACAACTACTTTGTAGCAAAAAAGAAGAATATATATATATATATATAATATATATATATATAAATATAAATTATATATATTATATGTGAATAAACACATTATTCAAATGAGAAAAAAAAAGGAAGAATAGTCTAATGGTTTGTGGGGAATGGATGCAAATGAGACATACAACAAGAAGGTGGCATGCAAGTAATAAATAAAAAATGGTGGAAGATCATTTTCAGCCATCTCAACCTTTGAATGCACCAGTACTGGATATGACACTACAAGGAAAATACCTTTTAGTGGAGGTTATAACAAAGGTTTCTAGTTTTATAAAATTGGCAAAAATTGTCAGAAAATCATTTGCTAAAACATTCGTTTGTGATAGTGAATGTTTTAGTAGAGATTATAGCGGAACTTCATCACAACTGAAAAAATATGGGCGGTTAGAGGTTTTAGCGGATGTTGTTCTTGTGGTGCATTTCATGGAACAAATAACACTAATGCACTACATCTATAAACACATCGGGCATCATACATAACTAAAAGCACTGAGGCATTAAATGCAAAGAAAACTAGTCCCTAAAATGCATACGCCCTCATGCTTTTATATAAAAAAAAACCCTAGGGTGTTCTTTTAAGGAACAACACCGGGGAACGCAAAAAATAATTGTAGTCTCAGTGCTTTTGTTTAATTTTGTAGCACCAATGCGTATTTTTGTAAAAACACACACTTGTGTGTTAGTTATATAAAATGACTAATGTTATTAGTTTTAACAATGCACCAGGGATGGAAATAATATTTTGTAGGACCGGGGTATTAGTTCTATGAGAGCATTGGTGCATTAAGACTTACAATGCATCAGAGCATTAATTGCAAACAATACGAGTGCTTGAACAACTAAACGCCTCAGTGTTGTCATTTTCTAGAAAGGCACCAGTTATGCAAAAAGAAGTCGTCATGGTGCTTTTATGTAACATAACACACCTATGCTTTTTTATTTTGTCGACGCACCAGGTTCTTGTATGAGATTTTCTCGTTTTTGCAAATATCGAGCTGTGATAGTGCAATTATTCTAGTTTTTTAAAATCTTTATTCATCGAATAATCGACATATATCTTATAACAATATTCATGTAAATTAAAATTTGATTGGTGCATTTGTATATGATGTTTAGATTAATTTGTTATATTATCAGATTTCACATCTCTTCATTATAATATTTAATCATCCATATATTTGATGAGTGATGTAACATTTCATAGTGACATTGGATAACACAATAGACTAAATTAAAATGTATTTTATTATATATCAATAAGAGGCTCTTTGTCATACATAAATGTAAATTGAATAACAATGTACCATAGCAAAAAGTGACTCATAAATTGTGCACATGGTTTCAAAACCAAGTGTCATGCCTTGTTGCAACAAGTCTTATGCTCACATAGTTCCATCTGTGTTTCCTGCATGTTTTAAACCCCATGATAAATGATAGATTTAATATAAAGGATTTTTTTTTTTTTTTAGTTATAAAATCAGGGAAGTAAAAAAACATATATACTTACAAATTCAACAATTAACTTTTTATATGTCAACATACACTCGATGTTGGCATTGATGTGTGTTCCAATGCTGCACATGTGTGGTTAATTGTCATTGATGTCAACCTGGTTGCTTGGGTTTCAGGTGTGTTGGATATGCATATGTATGGAGATGGTCCTTGGCATGTACCTTAGCTTGGAGATGGTTCTTGGCATGTAACTTAGCTTGGAGATGGTTCTTGGCATATATACTATCTTGTACTAGCTTGGAGATGATGGTTGAGTTGGTTCGTGGTTGGATGATGGTGTGTTGCAGTATCTTGGAGGCCTTCCCATGATGATGGTATTAATGCTCATGTTGCTGGATACAGTTGATGATGCCTACTTTAGGATTTAGAATTGAGGAGCCTTGTTGGTTAGGACTCCATGATCTCCATGTCCTGGATTAGGTCTCCCATGTTGACATGTTATACATTGGGCTTCGAGAGGATTTACATGTAATTTCATATGCTTGAGATGGTTATGTAGATGTTGGAGGATGTTTGACTAATATTAGAGTTGCATACTGATGGCATGGATGTTGCAGAGATGTTTAATGGCCCTGTTGCTTAGTTTTGGTGGTTGGTTGACATCCTAGTCAACCTAGTTTGACTTGGGATAATGTTGGTGATGTTGCAGTGATTTGTAGGAGTGTTGCAGTGGGTCCAGTGGCTTCCATAGAACATACAGAGACTTGTCAAGCTCCATGAGAGATTTGAGTAGTTTCTGAGGTAGGGTCGGTCAGAAATTTTTTGGACAATTCTCTTGATTTTGAAGATTTGGTTACCTAAGGTAAAACATAGATTCTTTAAGGCATAAGTCTAGCTCAACAACATGGATCAAAGCCATTATAAGAATATACTCAATGTGAACTCATCATATCATTTACATAAATAGAATCTAAATAGATAAAGTAATACACTATTTTATAATAATTTAAACTAGACCCAATTAACATACTCCAAATTTTACACACACACACAAACACACACACACACATATATTATTTGGAAGTTTTCTAATTTTACCAATAAGAATATGTATTTTGGAATTGACTTCTAGAATTTTAATTTTATTTTCAATAATTATTAATTCGATCACAATGGTTTAACTTCCATAAATTATTCTTAGTAATATACACAAATCAAAGTTTGAATTTTATTTCCAAAGTAGTTATGTCTTTTTTGTTGAATTTGATTTTAAAAAATGTGATATGGACAAGTGTCATACGAAATGAGTTATGGTTTTTTAAGCATGTGGTATTTATAAGGCACAACATTGGCCCATGATATTATAACAAAGGCTATTTACATATTAAGAATAATACATGATAAAGTGAGGTTGAATCCCCATAGGCGTTGAGCATGAGTTGTTTTAAATAATTTAAAATCAAGGATTTTGGTTATTTAATTAATTTATTTAATGACAAATATCAGTTTATTTACAATTTATAGATATAATTTAGTGTAATTATATAAATTAAATGACTAGTAAATGGTAATATACACCAATCTATAATAAATTTGAAAGCACTTACTTCGTTATAAAATTTCAAAATAATCATAAAAATTAACTAAAAATATAACTTTATTTAAAATAATTATTTATTAAGAATTAATACATAAGTTAACTATCTTCGCTTGGGGTAGCTCAAGCGGCAACTCGCCGTGGGGAATGAAGTCTCACGGAACGGAAATCGAAGAGTCCTACCAACCTTACAATATATATATATATATATATATATATATATATATATATATATATATATATATATATATATAATATATATATATATATATATATATATATATATATATATATATATATATATATATATATATATATATATATATATATATATATATATATATATATATAAGTTAACCATATATACATTTTTTTTAAAACATTATAACAAGATTTTTTAATCATAGAGATTTACCTCCACTTTATTATGGAAATCATTTAAGTTTTGTTACAAAAAATTTGGGTTATAAATACCACTTGCCCATATCTCATTTCATATGACATTTTTCTTATTTATGAATTTAGCTAAAAGGGGAAAAACATTTTGGAAATAAATCTCAGCCTTTGATTTGTGTACACTACTAAAAATGTCCTAGAATATTCTATGGAAATGAAATATCTACCTATTGTACTACTCAACACCTCCTCCATTAAGGTTAATGGTAGAACTAATAAATAATGGGGACCCTTTGGATTTAATATAAAATATTTTAGTTTTAATAAAATAAGACAATATTAATTTTATTTTTCCAAAAAACTTGACTAAATGACAAATACCCCTTATCAGAGCCTTCATATTGGAGCTTAGACCTTGTTGTGGCCACCAACAACCCCGCTCCTTATTTAGTATTAGCAATAACACTAAATAAGTGGGGACCCTTAGTCAAAAAAATTTTAAAATTTAATTAGCACTTATATTTCCTTTTGGATAAAGCTTACCATCATGGACTTAGGAAAATACTTTTGAAAAATCTAAAAAAGTTAAGTTTCATGATAAAGAAAATAAAGTTACTCCTTAAAGAGATATCGCATCGCGCAAAGAAAGATAGGGCACTTTCTTATGAGCCAAAATGATAAAAACTGCGAGATTGCGACGCGAAACTCCAATGCATCGCATGCATTAATGAGCACTCACGTTAAAAAACCTTAAAATCGCCAATATGCGATATCGCACATCACATATCGCAATTCTCATAAAGCACATCAACAAAAACAACACGGCGATATTGCGATCTGCGATTTTGCGATTAAGCGATCTTGCGATGTGGCAATCTTGCTCTAATGATAATGCGATTTAGCGATATGCGATACTGCGATGCAAATCGCAGAAACATTCCAACGCAGATTTTCCTGGCTCATTATTCAAATTTTTTTTCCATAAACCAAGAACCGGTTACGCGCTTTAATGATAATTAATGAGTTACATGCCAGTTGTTAATAAAATATGGCTTTTGTGTTTATCAAAGAGCCAATTCACGTAAGGCGGCATGTTTTTGCATATTCTTGGCATTTAAAGCTTTCCTGTCATTATTTTTATCATTACTTTCACCTCATTTGTGAACTGCAGGAAAGAAGAACAAAAGATTATACAAGGCGGTATGCAAGAAACTATGAGGAAGAAAGGGTAGGACTCCAATGTCCAAAGACAGAGAAATGGCGCCCTTATACACAGACACCGCATGCAACAGAGCCGCAGGTTCACAGAATTCAGCTGAGTCATCCATTACAGATCTCTCATATACAGCCATGGTTAAATGGGTACTAAACGATGCTAATATCAGAAACAGATAGTTTAATGCTCAGGGTCAAGAGCTCACGAAATCATTATTTTTACAAATTTTGAGCTTTATACCCGATAAGAGAAAGAGACGCAAAAGGCGAAAAATGCATCAGAGAAACCTGGATCAAAGAAACAGAGGCAGTTTCTGATGAGAAAACTTGCTCGAAAAGGAAAGCTTCTAATTGCTCAGCCATCTGCAAGCCCCGAAAATTGCAAGAAAGCAATGATAAAAACAAACTAGAAATAGAAATCTAAAGAAAAGGCAGAAACAATCCAAGGGTTAACCAAGTTGAACTGGGATTATTACTGGGCATACACGGTAAAGCCACATAGTCAGTGGATGACTCTCAAGTATATCACCGATTTTGCTGAAAGGATGGTGCCAGCTCTTGCCAATTTTGTTTGCTTAGCTCAACTAAAAGGGAAAGACAGTCAGCCGACTCTACTCAAGCAAATACTGAATGCTTGTGATGTTAAGGAGCAAATGCAGAAATAGTTAGATGATAGATTTAATTTTAGAAATAGTTTTACTTTATTTTTGCCTAGAAAAAGGACGGTCATTTAAACCGTATCCTGAATTTTTGTAAATAAGTTATTTTTAGTTTTAGTTAGTACTATTTAAACCCTTCTCATGCATTTAGAGAAGGGTCCAGAAATTTATCAAAAACTTGTCCTTAGAACATGCACTTTTGCACCCTCCGAGGAGGTTTTGATGAATGAATGGAACAGGATTTGTTGATGTTTGCATTTAATATCTGCTACTTATGTTGCACTTCTGTACTCTTAGTGGATGTTAGATTAAGAGGAGATAAATCATTGTTGCTTGAAGCTCATGAGTAGGACTAGTTATAAATGGTACTTTTATCTCTTAACCATTTCTGCTTATGTGTTAAAGTGATATACAATTCTTAGTTATTTATATATTACTGCATGAATGCATGAGTTATCATTTGGCACTTTTGTACGGTGATAGCTATTTATTTATGCTTAATGTATGAATAGCTCATTATGCGATATGTTTTTCACAACTGTTTCGTCTAACTTCTTATACGAAGTGGTTCATCCTTATTGATTTCTTTTCTCATAATAGCTTAATGATCTTTATTACCAGTTGCTATCTGAAATCTTTTTAGATCGCATAATACAAGAACTACACCCCAGGTTAGTATAGACTTAGATGTTGCTGCTTATTAGAATACAATAGCATAGCATTAGATTAAAGTTAGAATTAGAATATATTAATTAGGAACCATTAGATCAGGAACATCAAATTCTACACACACACACTCATAAATTGGGAAACTGGTCCCATATCCCCAGTCGAACCCGCTATACCAAACGGATAAGGAGCTGCGAACCAAGGTCTGGACCGGGCGGGTATCCCCCTTGTTGTAGACCCGATTTCGGAGCTTCAACATATTTGGCGTTAGAAGGAAGGCCTAAACTATGAATGGCAAGTAAATCTAAATCTAAACACCATTCTGAGAGTAAATCGTCCTCACCATCTCCCCTGACTTCTCCATTACACTTAAATCCAGAATTAGAAGTCGCTGGAGCATCAACCGTTGTTACAAACCCTGACATTTCAGAACAATCTACTATTGAACCTCCTGAAGTCGAATCTCTGATTCACAAACTTCAACGATTTTCTATTTCTCCTCAAAGATCTGATAAATCTCAAGGTAGCGTGACTTCGCAATATAACCCTGCTCATCCCCTGACCAGATTAAAGAGTGAAAAGTTTGGCGTTCAACCAACCGAATTACCTCTTCCCAAAAGGAAAAGAGCAAGGAAATCACCTAAAGAGTCAGATAGCAAGACTCTTTCATCATCATCATCCATCTCAACCTCTTCACCGTGAAGTCAACCATCCACTCCTCCACTTCAGATCATTGTCCATCCGCCCACTGCAACCCCCGCTACTCCTCCTTAATCATCTGCAATCGCAATATCTTCATCCTACCAACCACAGGGATCATCTTCTGCACTTTCCTCTATTAGTAGTTCAGCAATGGCCCAAACTCCATGGAATAACCCTGGGGCAGTCTTAATGCCTGCACCCTTGAGTCAAATACCGGTCCATCCTGCGAAATGGCTACCTAAGTTTAATCCCGAGGCAGGCATGCTAGCAGAAGAGCATATAAACAACTTTATGCTATCCATTAATCTCAATGGGGTTACTAATGAAGATGCTGTTGTTCGACGTTTTCCTTATACTCTGCAAGGAACAGCCGGATCATGGTATTTCTCATTACCCTCTGGATCTATCACTAGTTGGGACATCTTCCAAGAGCAATTCCTGACCAAGTTTGGTGATGCAGGTCTACGACAACGCTAATCAACGACCTATCTAACCTTAGGGCCGAGTCAAGAGAGCCTATCAAAGATTTCAATTTACGTTTCAATAAAATCCTAAACAAAATTCCTACTGCTTCCCAACTTAGCGAAGAAGTACGAAGTGAATGGTATATCACTGCTTTACCATCAAACATAGCAATCTTCGTGGATAGGGCTAATAAAAAAACCTTAGCCGAAAACATGAAAGAAGCAATAGCAATAGAGAAACGTATAATAGCCCTAGAGGAGAAATCTGCGATAGAGGAACGGAAATCCAAGAAAGTCACCTTCAAAGAAGATTCCAAGAAGAAACAAGCGAAAGATCCATTTGATTTGGAGGGATTGCAAAACGTTCTGAAGACCATGTCCAATGAAATAATCGACATCAAGAAGCAAGTAGCAGAAACTTCTTCAAAAAATCCCTACATAGCTTTTAAAACAGGCCCTTCAATGGATTCAAAGCCACCCCATGTTATTACAAATGCTGAATCCGAAGAAGAGGAAGAGGAAATTGCCACTGAAGGGAAAACCGATGAAGAAGAAGTTGTAGAGTTACAAGGAATGTGGGATTTCATCCTCCCACAAGAAGAAGATCAAGAAGTATTCCCAGTTAGTACACGAAGTAGAAATCAGCTTGATCCTCCCCAAACTATCCCTACGACAAAGAGTGCAAGCTCTGCAATAAAGGATAAAGTCGCAACAAAGAAAACGCCATCTAAAGCGACTTATACCAACCTAGTCCAAACAGATTCATCAACTCCATCTAAAATGTTGATCGTTTCGGATGAAATGGAGTATAATATTATAGAAGATATGAAAAAGACTAGGGCCAACATCACTCTTTACGAATTGAGCAAGTTAAAGCATCAACAAAAGATAATGTTGAAAGAATTACATGATGTACCAGTTGCACCTTTGCCTGCCGCTGTACTTTCTCAAGCTTCCCAGAACATGGGAAGACCTCCAACTAATGCGACCAATAAGATTGATCCAAATGACATCGCTTTAATTGGAGGAAGATTGAGATCTCATACTCCCTCATTTCTCCTTATGAAATTTTCAATAAAAATGCGCATAATTGTTTAGTGGATTCTGGTGCTTCATCGAATATTTTACCAAAGTCCATATGTGCCAAATTAAACATTCAACCACAAAAATCCGTTGTGCACACAGTTCAGCTAGATCAATCTCAAGTCGAAGTGATTGGCGAACTAAATCAAGTAACCATAAGGCTGTCATCCAACCCGAAGGTATGTCAAGTTATTGACATTTTAGTTGCTGATATTCCAGAATTTTATGGATTAATTCTTAGCAGGGATTGGTCAAAAAGACTTCATGGATACTTCGCAACTGACTGGTCGCACATGTGGCTGCCCTACAATGGTAAACCAAATCAAAAAGTTGAACGAGAACTACATTAGAAATACATAGTAACGGAGCTAAATGGGGAAAATGAACCAGTAGCATATAACCATAGCATTATTGGAAATTACTCAGTAGATTCTTTCCTTGACAATTTTAATGCTCATACGTCACCTTACTTAGAACATTCTATTTTGTCCCAAGTTGAAATTTTTTCTCAAACGGATAGTTCAAAATGTATCAATGTTTTAGATAGTCCTGTAAATAAATCTTTATTTTGGAAATTATTTTTTGATGGTTCTAAATCTAACGAAGGAGCAGGAGTAGGATGCGTTCTAACTAGTCCATAAGGAGATAAAATTATGCTAACATGCAGACTCGAATTTGATTGCACCAACAATACAACAAAATATGAGGCTTTAGTCCAAGGGTTGTACAAAGCAATCGGTTTAGACGTCAAGTACCTTCAAGTTTTCGGAAACTCTGAAATTGTAGTCAGACAGGTACGTAATACTATACATTGCTTATCAGGTCATTTAAAACATTATCAATCTTTAGTTCAAGATCTGACTGAGAATTTTATAGCATTTAATATTTCTTCAATTCCCAGACTCTAGAATGCAAGTGCAGACCTTTTGGCTAATGTAGCTTCTAAGCTTATTCCTTCAGAAGATTTTAGTCCAGACAGATTCTCAATAGAATTAATCTTTAGACCATCTATTCCTGATAACATCACAAATTGGAGAATATTCAACGACAATCTTGATATCATAAATTTCCTCACATCTGAAGGATCCTACTCCAATCAAATAATTGACGAAGACCAACATGATCGACTATTGCAACAAGATAGCACTAACAATGCTATACGTAAGTAGGTAGTCAAGTTAGAAGACATGTACGATTTGAAATATCGGTTTAAAAGGTCTACAAATTCAAAACTCCAAAGTTCAACTTTGAATTACGAATTAATAAACCTAGGAACCGATGCCAAAACACAAAACATTAATCTAGGTTTCGGCCTAGCCCCTGAGGAAAAATTAGCGTATATTCGTCTTTTGAGACAATATAAAAATGTTTTTTCTTGGAACTATGATGAACTCAGAACATACGACACTTCCATCATCCAACATACTATTCCAATGATTGATAATGAAAAACCTGTCCAACAAAAGTTGAGAAAGATCCATCCCAATTTAGAAAATCAAATAAAGACTGAACTCAATAAGTTATTGAAAGCCAAAATAATCTTTCCCGTCAGACATTCTAAATGGGTCTCCAATATGGTACCTGTTAGAAAGAAAAATGAAGATATTAGAATTTGCATTGACTTTCGCAATCTTAACAAGACCTGCCAAAAGATAGTTTTCCTTTACAACCTATGGAACAGGTATTGCAGGCAGTGGCGAGTTCAGAATTAATGTCTTTCTTGGATTGATTTTCAAGATACAATCAAGTGTTGGTACATCCTGATGATCAATTAAAAACCACATTTAGAACTAAATGGGGCACATACACATATCGAAAGATGCCATTTGGTTTGATTAATGCTGGTGCCACATTTCAGAGAGCCATGGACATTGCATTCAAAGGTTTAGTCAATAAATCTGTAGTAATTTATTTGGATGATATAACCGTGTATTCCAAGAAATGAAGCGACCATCTTAGAGATTTAAAACAAATCTTCCAACGTTGTTTAAGGTATGGAATTTCACTTAACCCGAAAAAATCCTTTTTCGCATTAAGTGAAGGGAAACTTCTAGGATTCATAGTGTCAAAATCTGGTATTCACATCGATTCCAACAGAATCAAAGATATTTCTGAAATATCCCTACCTCACAACAAAAAAGCCATGCAATTTTTCCTTGGTCAGATCAACTTTGTAAAGAGATTTGTTCCAGATTTTTCACGAATCGTGTCTCCTTTACAAGCCATGATTTAAAAGAACTCAAATTTTAAATGGGGCGAAGATGAACATGAAGCATTCAACCTGATCAAACAAGCTATTATTAATGCTCCATCTTTAGCAACTCCAAATTTTTTAGAGCCTTCTATTTTATATACATTCACCTCAGATAAGTCATATGCTGCAATACTCACTTAGGAAAATCAAGAAAAGGTGGAAGCCCCAATTGCCTTTTTTAGTTCAAATTTACAAGGCGCTGAATTGAATTATTCAGATGTGGAGAAACATGCCTTTGCCGTTTTCAAAGCAATCAAATACTTCAGACCTTTTCTACTCAAAACCCATACAAAAATCATAGTACCATTTCCAGCGATAAGGAATCTTCTAGTACAGAAGGATGTGGGTGAGAAAAGGGCCAATTGGGTTACTGCCTTACAAGAATATGACATAGAAGTCAAACTAGCAAACCTTGTAAAAGGTCAAGGCTTTTGCAAAATGCTGGCTGGAGCGTCGCAAATTTATGAAATTCCATCTGTAGAGGTACGAATGTGCAAGGTAAGCCTAAACAATGCAGAATCATTATACGCTGATATCATTTATTATCTTAAGAATGGGTATGCTCCTTCACACCTAGATCATACTAAGAAAAGAGGCTAAGGTTGAAAGCCAAACAATATCAACTCATAAATGATATTCTTTTTAGAATAAATTATGATTCTGTTCTCCTTAGATGTCTTGAGAAATCTGAAGCTGAAAAAGTTTTGCAAGAACTCCACGATGGGCCAGCAGGCGGACACTATGCTGGAAATGCTACTGCACATAAAATCTTGTGCGCAGGGTATTACTGGCCCACGTTATTCAAAGACTCGCACAGTTACGTGAGGAAATGGCAAGTCTGCCAAACTACTGCTGGGAGACAAAAGAAGCCATCCTTGCCACTACAACCAGTTAACATTGAACAAGCTTTCAGTCAGTGGGGATTGGAAATAATAGGTGAGATCGTTCCTCACTCTTCTAAGCAGCATAGATATATCCTTACAGCAACAAATTATTTTACTAAGTGGGTAGAAGCAATTCCACTCAGGACGGCTAATGCTGAAAATATCATTGAGTTCATAGATCAATTTATAATTACCAGGTTTGGATTGCCTTCTGCTTTAATGTTTGATAATGCATCATACTTTTCTGGAAATGCAATGACTGAATTTGCACTTAAAAGAGGATTCAAACTTAAATATTCGGCCAATTATTACCCACAAGGCAATGGATTAGCTGAGTCTACAAATAAAAACCTAATCAGGATTATCAAAAGAATAGTTGACCAAAATCATAAAAATTGGCATAAGTCTTTAATATATGCTTTATGGGCAGACCGAATAACGCAAAAATCTTCTATCGGCACTTCTCCCTTTAATTTAGTTTATGGGAAAGAAGTGGCTCTTCCGACTCATTTAGCAATCCCCTCTTTGTCTCTAGTTCAATACATTGATGAAGTACCAACTTCCTCCTTACAACTAAGACAAATGGAAATAATCAAATTAGAATAACAACGAGAACAGGATAAGAAAACCCATGCTCATCATCAAGCACTAGTAAAATCCTCTTTTGATTCAAACATAATGACCAGAAAAGATTTTCAGATAGAAGATTTACTTTTAAAACGGGACAAGGCTCATGAAAAAAAAGGGAAACATGCAAAATTTCAAAAATGTGGCTTGGTCCTTTTCAAATTATAGAAGTCATAGGTCCATCAATGTTTGTGTTACAGGATTTAGCAGGTAAGAGAGACTCTTTGCCTATTAACGGACTCAAGAAATATTTTCCATAGAAGATTATTCTTCTATTTTGTAGAGTAATTGTTTTTCTTTTCATAATAAAACCAGTTGTGAGTGGTTAGATTAGGCATTTACGAGTAAGACACCAATTCTCTTTCAGATTTTGATCTTTTCACTTGTATAAATAGAAAATCTTTTGGAAAATTGATCCTTATTATTGAAAGATACAGTTAAAGACTCTAGTCTAGATATGATACTAGTTTCAACTTCATAAAGTTTGATGAAAACAACCTTTAGTGAAGAAATTGTTTTATGTCAGTTCAATGAAAGGTATCAATAACAAAATAAAGATGCTATGTGGAACAGCTATTTCCAAAAACTCTACTAGTGTCGTCCAGAGAGGAAACAATGACTTCCTCCCTGCTAAGGAAATGACAAATTTCAATGGAACAACCCAAGTATACACTTTATCTTGAAGAATAAGAGGTCTCATCACGAGCCGGCTTATCATAATCACATATATTATAACTTGCTGACTTTGCTAAATACTATACACCACAATAGGGCAATGACTCAATATCGTTGCAATCAAAAGACAAGGGGTCTCATCACAAGCCAGCTTGTTCAGCAAAGTTATAAATGAAGTGAATGATTGTGTCATAAATTGGCTATCAAACCAAGACATTGTTCTTTAAGAGTAAAAATAAAATCAAAGCAATAAGTGTGGATGTGGATTCTTCTTTGAGAATTGTAGGTTGCTTTAAGTAGGATACAGGATCATTGTTGGGTAACAGGTAACCCTGTCAAGGCTATAAATGCCTGCTGGCAGCAGAGGCTCTACCTACGACAAATGAGCATATTTAAAACTAGTTTACAGAGAAGACTTTGTTTTATCTTTACAAACCAAGTAATGACTGATGTAAATACAAGGACTAGCCTGAGGGAGCAAATAATCAAAGCCGAAAATAGTTGAAACAACATGTCATTGACAGATAGAGCATAATGTACTTTATCTTTCCATAATAAAGTTTAACTTTCTAAAAAAATTTCTGTTTTGGAAGTTTAGAAAATTCAATAGAAAGACAAAGATAACTGGTTCTTCCAAGTGAATCTCCAATTGTTGTGGCCACCAACAACCCCCCTCCTTATTTAGTATTAGCAATAACACTAAATAAGTGGGGACCCTTAGTCAAAAATTTTAAAAAAATCAATTAGCGCTTATATTTCCTTTTGGATAAAGCTTACCATCATGGACTTAGGAAAATACTTTTGAAAAATCTAAAAAACTTAAGTTTCATGATAAATAAAGTAAAGTTACTCCTTAAAGAGATATCGCATCGCGCAAAGAAAGATAGGGCACCTTCTTATGAGCCAAAATGATAAAAACTGCGAGATTGTGACACGAAACTCCAACGCATCGCATGCATTAATGAGCACTCACGTTAAAAAACCTTAAAATCGCCGATATGCGATATCGCATATCGCATATCGCAATTCGCATAAAGCACATCAACAAAAACAGCACGACGATATTGCGATCTGCGATTTTGCGATTAAGTGATCTTGTGATGTGGAAATCTTGCTCTAATGATAATGCGATTTAGCGATATGTGATACTGCGATGCAAATCGCAGAAACATTCCATCGCAGATTTTCCTGGCTCATTATTCAAAAACTTTTTCCATAAACCAAGAACCGGTTACGCGCTTTAATGATAATTAATGAGTTACATGCCAGTTGTTAATAAAATATGGTTTTGTGTTTATCAAAGAGCCAGTTCACGTAAGGTGGCATGTTTTTGCATATTCTTGGCATTTAAAGCTTTCCTGTCATTATTTTTATCATTACTTTCACCTCATTTGTGAACTGCAGGAACGAAGAACAAAAGGTTATACAAGGCAGTATGCAGGAAACTATGAGGAAGAAAGGGCAGGACTCCAATGTCCAAAGACAGAGAAATGGCGCCCTTATACACAGACACCGCATGCAACAGAGCTGCAGGTTCACAGAATTTAGCTGAGCCATCCATTACAGATCTCTCATATACAACCATGGTTAAATGGGTACTGAACGATGCTAATATCAGAAACAAACAGTTTAATGCTCAGGGTCAAGAGCTCACAAAATCATTATTTTTACAAATTTTGAGCTTTATACCCGATAAGAAAAAGAGACGCAAAAGGAGAAAAATGCATCAGAGAAGCTCGGATCAAAGAAACAGAGGCAGTTTCCGATGCGCGATTAGCGCTAGCTGAGAAAACTTGCTCGAAAAGGAAAGCTTCTAATTGCTCAGTCACCTGCAAGCCCCGAAAATTTCAAGAAAGCAATGATAAAAACAAACTAGAAATAGAAAGCTAAAGAAAAGGCAGAAATAATCCAAGGGTTAACCAAGTTGAACTGGGATTATTACTGGGCATACACAGTAAAGCCACATAGTCAGTGGATGACTCTCAAGTATATCACCGATTTTGCTGAAAGGATGGTGCCAACTCTTGCCAATTCTATTTGCTTAGCTCAACTAAAAGCGAAAGACAATCAACTGACTCTACTCAAGCAAATACTGAATGCTTGCGACGTTAAGGAACAAATGCAGAAATAGTTAGATGACAGATTTAATTTTAGAAATAGTTTTACTTTATTTTTGCCTAGAAAAAGGACGGTCATTTAAACAGTATCCTGAATTTTTGTAAATAAGTTATTTTTAGTTTTAGTTAGTATTATTTAAACCCTTCTAATGCATTTAGAGAAGGGTCCAGAAATTTAGCAAAAACTTGTCCTCAGAACATGCCCTTTTTAACCCTCCGAGGAGGTTTTGATGAATGAATGGAACAAGATTTGTTGATGTTTGCATTTAATATCTGCTACTTATGTTGCATTTCTGTACTCTTAGTGGATGTTAGATCAAGAGGAGATAAATCATTGTTGCTTGAAGCTCATGAGTAGGACTAGTTATAAATGGTACTTTTATCTCTTAACCATTTCTGCTTATGTGTTAAAGTGATATACAGTTTTTAGTTGTTTATATATTACTGCATGAATGCCTGAGTTATCATTTGGCACTTTTGTACGGTGATAGCTATTTATTTATGCTTAATGTATGAATAACTCATTATGGATATGTTTTTCACAACTGTTTCATCTAACTTCTTATACGAAGTGGTTCATCCTTATTGATTTCTTTTCTCATAATAGCTAAATGATCTTTATTACCAGTTATTATCTGAAATATTTTTGGATCGCATAATAGAAGAATTACACCCCGGGTTAGTATAGACTTAGATATTGCTGCTTATTAGAATGTGATAGCATAGCATTAGATTAAAATTAGAATTAGAATATCTTAATTAGGAACTATTAGATTAGGAACATCAAATTCTACACACACACACTCATAAATTGGGAACCTATTCCCATATCCCCAGTCGGACCCGCTATACCAAACGGATAAGGAGCTGCCAACCAAGGTCCAGTCCAGGCGGGTATCCCCCTTGTTGTAGACCCGATTTTCGGGGCTTCAACATATTTGGCGCGAGAAGGAGGGCCTGAACTATGAATGGCAAGTAAATCTAAATCTAAACACCATTCTGAGAGTAAATCGTCCTCACCATCTCCCCCGACTCCTCCATTACACTTAAATCCAGAGTTAGAAGTTGCTGGAGCATCAACCGTTGCTACAAACCCTGACATTTCAGAACAATCTACTATTGAACCTCCTGAAGTCGAATCTCTGATCCACAAACTTCAACAATTTTCTATTTCTCCTCAAAGATCTGATAAATCTCAAGGTAGCGGGACTTCGCAATATAACCCTACTCATCCCCTGACTAGATTAAAGAGTGAAAAGTTTTGCGTTCAACCAACCGAATTACCTCTTCCCAAAAGGAAAAGAGCAAGGAAATCACCTAAAGAGTCAGATAGTGAGACTCTTTCATCATCATCATCCATCTCAACCTCTTCACCGTGAAGTCAACCATCCAATCCTCCACTTCAAATCATTGTCCATCCGCCCACTGCAAACCCCGCGACTCCTCAATCATCTGCAATCGCAATATCTTCATCCTCCCAACCGCAGGGATCATCTTCTACACTTTCCTCTATTAGTAGTTCAGCAATGGCTCAAACTCCATGGAATAACCCTGGGATATTCGTAATGCCTGCACCCTTGAGTCAAATACCGGGCCATCCTGAGAAATGGCTGCCTAAGTTTAATCCCGAGGCAGGCATGCTAGCAGAAGAGCATATAAACAAATTTATGCTATCCATTAATCTCAATGGGGTTACTAATGTGTAAGGATTCTGGACACCACATATCTCCACAATGGTATGATATTGTCCACTTTGGGCTTAAGCCCTCATGGATTTGCTTTTGGACTTAACCCAAAAGGCCTCAACCAATGGAGATATTTGTCCATCCTTATATAGCATGCACCAGTTTTCTTCCCTGGGGACTAAATTGGCCTAACGAAATCAATCACCCATTTCTCAAATGGCTGCAATGATACTTGAGGTTGTAATGGAAATTCATCCCTTCGTAATGGTTTTCCAGTCCTCTGACACCCATCATATGCTTTATAATACGCCTTGGAATCCTTGTGTAGCATTGGACACCATAGACCTGCGCACAAAATCTTATGCGTAGTCGCTTTTCCTACATAATGGCCTCCCACAACCCCTCCATAAGCTTCAGCAAGAATGTTATCTCTCTCAAAATATGCCACATATCTTCACAATGTTTCATATGCACCCATCTTATACAAATGTCCCACAATAACTGAGTATTTTGTCGTGCACTAATAGTCCCTTATTTTCTTACTTGTATACCCTTTTGTTTCCATCCTCATAGCCAAGAAATGAATGATATCTTCAAAATGGTTATCATCTATGCGCACCACGAAGAGCTACACATCTGGTAACCCTTCTTCCAAATTATTAGGCTCCTCTCTTGTTTCAATCCGCAACAGATGATTAGGCCCTGCATTCAACCTTCCTGGATTCACAATTAGTTCAAAGTCATACTCCTGGAATAGTAGCAACCATTTGCAGATCTTCCCCCCCCAACATAGGCTTATTGACCAAATATTTCAAGGTAGAATGATCTGTGTACATCTTGAAATGCCTTCCTAACAGATAGTGCCTAAATTTCTGCAACACGTACACCATGGCCAATCCTTCGCACCCAGTAGTTGAGTAATTCTTCTTAGCCTTCGATAATTTCCTATTCGCAAAGACTATAGGATGGTCCATTTCTCCTTCACCAGCTTACGTTAACACTGCACCCAACGCAATGCAAGAGGCATCAACATGTATGTGAAATTCCTTCTTCCAATCCGAGAATACTAAGATCAGCGCAGTGACGTCTGGGTTGTCTATTTGTGGGTCCTCAACTTCGCGATGCCCTTCTGCCTCTAGAATATTAATATTTCTTGGATCTCATCATCCTTTTCAGCAATCACATTATAACATTCCAGCGCATGGCGTAGCTGGGTGCTCCAATCTAGATGGACCCATTCCAAAGGTTCTTGCACCATTCTAAATATAGCTGCCTTAATCTCCTGTAGAGCTTCAACAATGTTTGTGAAGCCATCTTCAAAGCTGAAGTTTAATAAGAATCGTTCCAGATACCAATTCATGGGAATCGTATCCAAAGTATGGCACAATAAGTGCACCCACTTAGGTTGTGGTTCGTTCCCCCACGCTTTAGTCCATTTTTCTAAGTGGTCTCGTGGATCATCCTTTCCGCTATATTTCTCCTTCAATCTAGTGTTAGGACGCCCAAACCATAACCTCATAATTCTTCTGTAATCCTGCCATCCATGAAATCTATCCTTGTGCATACCCACCATTGTGCAGGCGTAGCGTGTGGTGCCAAATCTAATGCTTGGAAGTTGTGATTCTTAGGGACTCCATGCTCAAATGCATCCAAAAATTTATCCACGTCAGCTAACCCATCATAATAAGGTAATTTCCTTACCTCCGACAAAACACAGCGCATCGACTTTGTCATCATATTGCATCACAGCATGGATACTGCATGCAAACGATTATGTCGATGTTCCAACTCTTCATCTGAATTAGAGGTACAAGAACTCTCTCGGTCCCATGCAATCCATACATATTCCATCGGATTGATCTAGTCCTGGTCTCACGTTGTTATTTTGTAGATCTGATCTAGTTCATCATCACTTTCTTCATAGTCCTGGATTGGTTCAATGTGGCGCGCCCCCTCTGCAGGTTCCAACGGCACTACAACCCGAAGTGATTTCCTTTCAAATGACATTGTCCTCTTCTTCAAGTTGATGACCCCATTCATTTCAATGGCCCAGTCAATTCCTAGGAGCGCAGGGTATGGATTACTGTCATCAATGATCTCTATCACCTCAAAGTCAACCATCGTTCTCGCACCTTCTATATCAATTTTTACTCCATATAATCGTCCCATAGGGATGATCTTCTTTTGGTTCACCATTCTAAGCTAAATCGGAGACCACTACAGCACAAGTCTCTCCATTCTTTCCCATGTTTTCTACGACAAAACTTTCGTGTCAGACCCCAGATCCAAAATGACCTAGTCCATCTCATAATCTCTTATCTATGTGGTGAGCCTCATCTCGCACCCTGTTCTCACATTATGTTTGCCAATTTTTCTAACCACCTGGTGTCCATCAGGGGCCTTCTCTTTGCTGGCGCATTTGTTTATCAACTCCTGCAATCCTTCCACAACTTTTCTATCATGTAGCAATTTTATGGAGGTCTCCAAAAACGTAGTAAGCACAGAGGGATCAACCTCTGCAGGTGCCCTGGTTCCTTGCACTTTGTCCTGACTTCCTAAGGTGGATGCCTCAGTGAAGCTTTTCTTGGCCTCCATAAATGTTTCCTTAGTGCGTGCCAGATTAAAACCCACTTCCTTCTCTGGGGCCTTGTGGACCCATCCGTCCTCTTTAGGCTATTTACCTTTATCATCGCTAGTCATTATTCTGCTTCTCAGCACTATATTCACACTCTAATCTTCCTCGCAGGGCTCATCTCTCATCATTTGTAAGTTCTATGTAGGTTGTTGAGGCTATGCCTTCTTCTCCTTCATCTTAGCCATCAACACTAGCCATTCTTCTATAGTGTGGTCAAACTAGCTATAGTATTCACATGACAGGCATGTCTAATTCTGACACTTCTGCACGTAGTGCCCTGGTGTTCTGCAATTGTAATAGATAAACTAACCCCAGCCTCTACCAATCCTCCTCCTCATCGACCTTGTCCTCGTCCCTGATATCCTTCGCGCACTCCTCCAGTGCCCTGCTCTGGAGGCTGAGTTTTTGCTTGCATTCAGTATGTAGGTGTTCTTTCTATCATCATCTCATAACCGTGATAGTGGTGCTCATCGTGGCCCACTGATTTGCAAAAGTTGCAGAACAATTGCTATGGTGTCTAGATGTACTTTTGAAGCAAGTGGCAATTATCCGTCGCATGTTGTCTACCAACCTGAAAAATAGTGCACCATAGCACAACCCCCACACTCAGCCCTGCTGGAGATTTTGGGCTCAAGGGAATTAGTCCCCCTCATGTAATATAATTCGCAAATACAGGACGATGGTCTTTATCATTCCCCTAGCTCTTACACTTCAGACACTAAACTTCCGAGCGCAACTCTAGTTTAGTTTGCTTGTCTTTCTTCAAGCTCTGCAATTCCAAGCAGAGGCTCTGCAACTGAGAGTGAATCTGTTGTGCCCCCAAGGTCACATCATGAATGGGAGTTGCATGCAACCTCATCACTATTTCTAGGGCTTCTTCCAGAGTTCCTATCTTTTGTTGTGACATAGCATTCCTCAGGTTAAGCAGAAGCGAAGCTATAAACCACTCGTGATGTTGACCATCTGTGAGCTACATGTTAGTTTCTCGAATCATACATTTCAACCTTTTATCTAATTCCCAAGGCGTCTCATTAACCCTCATCATGATTTCCTTAAATCCAACTACTAACTAAGAGTCAGACTTGGGCTTATTAAATTCCTTATTTAAAGCAGCCTTATTTTCTGCTAGAGATGCCAGAGGATTATCATAATAGTACTTAATATACCAAGTCAGTGCATGATCAAGTAGAGCAGTGACCAATTGTGCCTTATTTATATTGCCATCAGTAATTTGTTGTGATGTCCACACATCATTCACAAAAAACCAGAACTAGTCTGTATCTTCACTCCCTATGCCCTTGAAAATTGACAGCTTCATTATTTTCAACATGTTGAATGGTGGTGGTGGTGGTGGTGGAGGTGTGGGTGAATGTGCATGTGGTGGAGGTGTGGGTGAATGTGTATGCAGTGGAGGTGGACATGGAGGTGGAGTGGATGGATGACTTAATCGAGGAATCCCCTGAGTGATTAGCTGAATAGTGCTTCACAACGGAGTTCTTTTCGCCCCTTCATCGTCACTTACAGGGGGTCCAATCAAGTGACTATATTCCGGTCCTGATCCTTCACAGTTTCTAAAGAGTTTTCCACTTTGCGTAGCTCTGAACATCAAGGTAATGGAATAACCCATTTTTCACACAACAACATTTTAGTCTAGGTATTCAAATATCTTAAAGATTTACCTCACTACTTCACTTCATTGTAGCTTACTGAGGTATCGACTGTGAATTATGTAACAAATCCTCCCAGAATCTTATCGATCCAATCATCAACAGCCCGTGTGATCTGATGTTCAGAGGCTTCTAATCATCGCACTAATTCAAGGGTCCACACTATAGGATGATCAAGCTTCCACCTTAATTGGTTGGCTATCAATTTGGCTAACCACTCGTACAGTTCAAAGGGAAAATTTTAGATAAGATCTCATGTATCTCTATATACAGATACTTATTCAACCACCCTTCCTTCGGTAGGCATGGATTCGTGTTTTCTTGCACTGTGAACTCGTGAATATTCTAATCCAACCACTTC
This sequence comes from Pinus taeda, assembly GCA_000404065.3. NCBI lineage: Eukaryota > Viridiplantae > Streptophyta > Pinopsida > Pinales > Pinaceae > Pinus > Pinus taeda. The sequence goes on from APFE031260368.1 coordinate 23,452, forward strand.
TCAATTTCTTTCATGGTCAGATTCCAATGATGTGAAATCATACATCTCTTTCAAGCAGAGCATGGTCCCGACAATGGAGCCATTTGTTAGCTTAGGGGGTCCTAACCTAAGTTCAAAGTTAGTTGCACCAAACAAAAAATCCCTACACTACTGGCCCTTTCGGAAACAACCTTCGTAGCGCAAGCTGCAGTCTCACCCAAAGCAGTATGGGGGGATGCAAGGACCAAGTTTCTGCATCTGGAGATGGGTGTGATGTCTTTTAGCACCTTAGATCTACCTTCGTGCATATCGATAAACCCTTAAGGCGCAATACTGTAACTCTACTAAAATAGTCTTCATACCTTCACGAAGGTCTACGATTAGCCTTTACAGACCCTTAACAGTCAATTTATCCACTTACGAGCATTAGAGAACAACCCTTAATTAATGTTCACAAAGATATACTTAAGTTATTTAGTAAACATAACAGAATTCATCACAGTCTTTGTGAAAGTCCTTAACATGCATTGCATACATCTATTAAGACTTAATCAAGAGAATCGTGCACCATTAGCTCAATATTCCATAAACACATTATTCATCAATAAGATATATCATAAACATAGGTAAACCGAGATAAATAGATATATAAAGGAATTCTTCTATAAATTTCTTTATTGATCTTCAATTCAGCTTTACAGACTCAAAACTACCCTACACACTCAGCTGCAGGGGTCTGCGCACTCAGTTGCGGACTCTACCTAGGCCTCTACGCATTCAACTACAGAGCCTTTCTTCTCCTATTTGTCCCACTTCTCTATGATATCACTTCTCTTATATTGATCCATTACTAACATATATGCCTTAGACACTCTAAGGCACGCCTATTTATAGCCTTTTTCATACAATCCCATGGTCTGTGGACCATGGGTGGATGTCGAAACCAACTCGAAATGTACATAAACAAGGGGCTAAAACCCCTTTGACTCCTAATCATCTACGCACTCTGCATCCATAAATCACGGAGACTTTACATTGCTTACAAAAATATATCAAAACTTGGGTTATTTTAACCCCAAAACTGACCTAGGGGACCCCATCCCAACACTCCAGTGTTAAAAATTGTAGATCCAGATAAAGAATTTGTGGTGTGCATAGATGCTTTCAAGAGAGGACTTGGTGGATTCCTTGTGCAAGAAGGACAGGTAGTGTGCTATGAGTCATGGAAACTGAATGAGCATGAGCCATATTATCTGACATGTGATCTTAAGTTGGCAGCGATCATCCATGCTTTGAATATGTGGAGACACTATCTTCTTAGCAGGTAGTTCATCTTGATGAGTGATCATAGTCGATTGAGGTATCTATTTGACCAGCCGAATCTAAATGTCAGGCAATCTATATGGTTGACCACGATCAGTGAGTTCGACTTTGACATCAAGTACATCAAGGGTAAGGAGAACATGGTTGTAAACACTCTTAGTAGGAAATTACAAGTGAATCACATAGCAGTTGTGAGTTCTTATGGAATATACTTACAGGATCATATCTTATAGGTAGGAAAGTAGGATGGCATGTACATGGAGCTCTTGCATAGGTTACAACAGGGTACATGTGGTTAGGATGTGGACTCTTACAACAGATGGTTTGGTGAAATTTAGGGATAGGATATACATGCCAGACAATAATGAGCTCAAGAAGACTATCTTGCGAGAGATTCATGCAAAACTGTATTCAGGTCACCCAAGATACCAAAATACATTGAAAGTAGTGAAGAAGTTTTATCTTTGGCTGAATTTGAAGAAGGATGTAGGAGAGCTTATGGCTAGATGTTTAGACTGTCAACAGGTGAAAGCAGAATGTAATCATCCAGGTGGACTACTGGAACTGATTCTGATTCTAGAGTGGAAGTGAGAGTTCATTTCCATGGATTTCATCATAGGTTTAGCAAGGACATCTAGATAGAATGATTCCATCATGGTTGTGGTAGACATGTTAACTAAGGTAGCACATTTGATTCTAGTAAAATGTACATATTCAACTAGTGATGTGGCACAAGTATTCATTAGATATGTAATGAGGCTACATGGAGTTCCAAGGAAGATTGTGTCAAACAAGGATGTTAAGTTCACTTCCAAGTTTTGGAAGGAGTTGTTTGTAGGTTTGGGAAAAGAGTTGGACTTCAACACAACTTATCATGCACGGATGGATGGATAGATAGAGAGGGTCAGCAGAATATTGTTGGACATGATGATGATGTATGTGATGCATCAACAGAGGAGATGGGAGGATTACCTTCTGTTGGTTGAGTTTGCTTATAACAATTAGCTTCATGAGTCACTAAGGATGAGCATGTTTGAGGAACTATATGGGCAGAGTTGTAATGCTCCCATCAGTTGGAGCGATCCAGTCAACAAGGTGTTAATTTGACCAGACATGATGGCAGAGATGGAATAGGAAATGCAGGTAATCAAGAAGAATCTAAAGGAAACACGGGACAAGAAGAAAAGTAATGCAGATCGGAACAGGTTGTTTAAGGAGTTTCAGGTTGGGGAACAAGTGTATTTGTGCATCAAGTCAAAGAAGAGATCCTTGAGTATTGGATCATGTGCCAAGCTAGCACCTAGGTTTTTTGGACCTTTCAATATTCTTGAAAGGATTGGACCAATAGCCTATTGACTTGCACTGCCTCTAAAAGTGAAATTCCATGATGTTTTCCATGTTTCATTGCTTAATAAGTATGTTAAAGATGACGGTCATGTGATTGATTGGTTTGTATTGCAAGTGGAGCCACATGGAGAATTCCAACGAGAACCTTAGTGTATATTGTAGAGAAATATGCTCATGCTCTGGAACTGAGAATCGAGTAGGTTAAAGTGCAGTGGAAGTGTTAGTGCTCAAATCTACCTTAGGCTGAAATAAGGTAAAACTCAAGGCTACATCAAACCACGCTCAGCCTCGTAGCTAGCCCTACGAGGACAGGAGAGGGCTCTCTCCGGGTCAATCTCGGAAAAAGGTAATCAAAGAGGCTCGAGATGACTAAATTTGCAACTGATCTTAGGCTAGGTATGAATTATAAGGAGTTTGAAATTGATTTTTTGGAGTTTTGTTGAATCTAAGGGAAAGGCAATTTTGGGTGCGGGGATGAGACACAGTTTTTGCAGAGGTCTATTTGGGGCAAGGTAGGCGATTGTCTTGATGATTTTAAAGAGAATGAATGGCTGGATCTGACTGGTGAGAATTTAATGAGAGCAAGAAACTTTCAAGGATTCTCCATAAACAGATGAAAACATGGAAGATCAAACAAACTTAAAGGCAGATCATAACAAATTATGGATTCTACCTTAACGCTTCATTTGTTCAATTGCAGAAGATAAGAGAAGGTAAATGATACACATAAACAACTTACAAATACTGAAAGAAGCACACCATCAACACATAAAGCCACATGAATCCCAAACAGTGCTGCAAAACCCTAGTCTTTCCTTTACCAAAAATGCAGATAAAATATGTACAATAGAGTGTCAAGCTTTTCCCAAGAGTCCAACCTCTCCAACCGCTGAAAATGATTGAGAAATTACATCATATAGACCATCCTAACCCTTTTCCTTGCCTCTAGGGGTCGAGCTCATCATTCTAGGGGTTGTTTGAACTAATTCTAAACAAGCAAAGTAAATCTAGGTAGTCAAACAACTTACCCCTATATGCTAGGAAACTGATTCATTCATTTAATGTTCACCTTTTAGTGAATGAATCCTCTAGAACAAGTAAAAATGTGCCAAAATTACATCATAGTTATTGAATTACATCATGAAAAGTCAAGAGTAGTATCAAGAAGCAAAACTGGTCAAAACTGGGTGAATTTATGAGCTGAACAGTGAAAATTTGACCAAAAATCTCTATGCGTTGCACGCCTAAGCTCTATGTGTCACCCGCATTTCAGCCTACATTTGGGGCACTTCCCGACATCCAAATCAAGCTCACAATAGCTGGTTGGAAATCCCTTGATGTCTGCTATCCAGCCCAAGTGGAATTTTGCAATTTGGAGCTCATTTGCCCCCTCAAAATGTCATTCTCCCGGAAGTACTTCCTGCTGGTGCAAAAGGTGGCAGAAAGGTGATTTTCATGGTGTTTTTGAGCCTTTGTCACCCAGGAATTTAAGAAATGCTTTTGGCAATACTGAGCATGTTTAATTCACATGAAAAACCCAAAAATTTAAATTTTTCCTCTAGGCGTGTCCAATCTAAGCGCGCGCGTCACGCGCTTACGCATGAGCCAAAAAAACCCGTTTTAGGACAAAATTTTCAAAATGACCAAAATTTCTCCGAATTTGCTCAAATTCGAGTGAAGACCCTCCATCATGTATTGTGCCCCCGCCACTGAACCTCGGCCAAAATTTGGAGTGGATCGGGCTTTTTTCGCCGTTTTAGTGCTTTGCTCAATCGCCTCTTTAGAATCTTCATTTTTGCTTTCCAGACATGCATACGAGCCCAATAATGAGTTTTCATATGACGAAGCATGTCTTTGTCTCTATTTTCCTTCGCCAACAATTTCTCCAGATGATTGTTCACACGGATGAGCATAGACTCTCGATCAATCGGTGTCAAATCACCGGGTCTCTTTCGGGCCAATTCTCGATCTTCACGGATTTGCCACAGCTCATAAAGTGTATGTTCATCCTCTAGCTGTTTGTTCCGCTACTCCAAGTATTTTATCACCCACTTAGCCATCTGCAATTTCTTTTGCAGCGAGTCATTCTCATCCCTTTGCTCCCGGATGATCTCCTTTAGCTCCGAGCTAGGAGAGCTTGCATCAACATCAATGAAATCCATGTCCCTGCCTCCTGAAGGACCCTCATCATGCATAGGCCTCTTGCCTCTGTCCTGGATCTGTACCTGTGCTGAAGAAGAAGGAGAGACCCCTTCCACATGATGTGGAGATAATACTCGCTGTGCTGATGGAGTTAAGGAGACCCCTTCCACCCCGGGTGGCGATAGTACTCGTCGTGTAGATGCAAATAAGGCCCTATGGCCTCGCTGGTATGTCACATATGGAGGAGCACTTATATGCTCAGTCTCAGGAATGTCTGGCTGGTGTGAAGGTGCTCCCTCATCATGAACTATCTCGGGAAGTGGCTGTAGCGCTGAGAAGAAGTCACGGGAGATGAAATCCTCCCAAGTAATGCCCTGCTGTGTCAACTGATGTATCACTATGATTTTGATCAGCGCGTAATGATATATGCTCTTATGGTGATGTGCTGGGGTCTTCCTTTGTACTAAAGTCACCATCCTCTCTATGTTGTGACACATGAAGTACGGAATGTTCACCATACGTACCCTTGTGAAATGCATCAACAAACGGAAATGGTACGCATAGAGACGTGAGAATCTACCCTCGCAACTGAAATACCGAATGATGAGTTTCATCAACGGTGCAAACTCATCCCTCAGGAATCTGAAAGGAAAAACTGTACTCAAGGGTCTCATATATTCAGGTTTGATGTATGGCTCATAGTAGAATCTGTCTAATTGTTGGCGTTTTCTCCATTCCTCTCCTACATTTGGTATCCCGGTGGCTTGAGCAATAGTCTCTGGTGACAAGGTGAAATTCACTCCGGCGAGGTTTACATGACCATCATGTAAATGTAGAACAAATAATCGAACTAGCTCATGATGATGCTGGGTTTGTGAGATCATCTCACAGTATTGGAAACATGATTGACGCTGAAAACAATCCATTGCAAGTGGGCAAGCCTGCAACTGAGCCAAAGAAGTAGGCTCCTCCCTGACATGTTGAACACCTTTGCCACTTTTGTGATATCTCTGTGGCACATTAACCTTCGGTGTAGAATCACTGTCATACTCCTGCTCATAGACTGACTCCGTCTCTGACATGACTTTGAAAACAAGATAGCTGGAATATATATGCTGATGTAAAAACTGTGTGTACAATTGAATGCAAATTGTTCTTTGCTCTAACAATGTTGTGACCAAGGGGAAACAAATGCACAAGGGAATATTAGGAAAGGGAAAACATTAGAGAATTAGGGACTTTGGAAATAAAATGTAACAAGGGAAGGAAGGGGAAATGTAAATATTGGACTAGGGTTTGGGGATATTACGTAGGATTAATGCGTTTTTTAGTAGAGGTGAGGAACTAGGATTTGAGGGATTGTAGTGTAGGATTAATGAGGGAATTAATGGGGAAGAATAATGGGTGAATTTGGGAATGGGAAACAAAGGGAAATGGGAGAAAAACACAACCTTCGTTACACACTGTTTTCAAACCCTACAGCACTTTTTTACATTCAAACCCTACAGCACTTTTTACATTGACAAAAGGAGGGCTTCAAACTTGGATTTCAACGGCAAAATTTTCATTAACCCATCACATTAACCTTTAAAAGCCAAGCAAAGGTAATGGATATGAGCCTACCTGACAATTTGATGCAGAGAGGGGGCGGTTTGATGCATTTCCAAACAAGTTTCGGGCTCCAAACCCAGTGCACAGCGCGCCTCACCCAATGCGTCGCGCGCCTCACCCAATGCGCCGCACGCTTCTGATGCGCCGCGCGCTTGTATTTTTACACTGTGGCTTTGTGCCCAGTGCGCCGTGCCCAGTCAATGCGTCGCGCACCTGGAAACTGCTCCAACTTCCACTCAAATTCACAAATTCGCTTTGGAACGATCTTCTTCACTCTTGGCATGTACAATGAGTTGAAAATGTATTGAAATATATTTATAAAGACTCCCTTTTGATTTTTGCTTGGTCCATAACCCATTTTTTAATGTTTTGTTGTTGACACTTTTTCAGGATTAATAGACCTCTGACTTTTTGGTTTCCTCCTTAAATTTGGTTGAAATAATTATTTTCTTTGACAATTTTTTGCAGGGATAGCTGTGATATGATCTGGCAAAGGAGACCAATGTTGTGCCTGGACAATTTAAGAACTGAAATTTTTGAAAATTTATTACAAAAATGAGATGACGACTTATCTTCAAAACAGAGTTTTGAAGAGAAGTCCTAATCTATCTGTATAATGATAAAAATTATTGAGGTAACCACCTATTGAGGACATCCCTCTGGCCTGCTGGTCTTCTTAGACTTTTCAAAACAAAATTGACTTAACCCTAGACCTAATGACCGAGAACACTTGTCATGACCTATAATTTGACCTCTTGATTCTTATGAACATACCTGAACCAGCAGTGCCAAACATGAGGGGAATGAGTGACACAAACCATTCCGTCAGATTTATGGCATGCCTAACGAAATGCAACTGATCGAAACTGATGGGACACCTAAACATGAAATGCAAAAAAGAGCTTTGATCTCTGAAGGAGGGATAACTAGACCGACTCTAACAGGAAGCACTTTGGGCCTAATGAAGCTACATGGGAGATGGCGGATCATATGCCAGTTATGTATACTTCTCTATTTTTTGGTTGAGTGAATGTTTTTGGCATATTTTTTGGTGTGATATTTTTGGTATATGTACATATGTATGTGGATGTAAATATAGCCATCAGTTGTGTTATAAAGATCTAATAAGCGATATGGGTGTCATGTCATTATATTTGTCATGTTGGTTTTCTTTTCAATAAGTTGACCATTGTAAATATTGCATCAAGCTAAGTTATAAATCTCCATGGGTAGTATATTTTGCTTTTAGCAGTCTTGTTGGTTGTAGGTGTTGTTGAATACCGAGGACAGTGTTGCCCCAAGGGGGAGGGTTCTATAACAACCTGGGTAAAAAATACATGTAATAAAGTTGATAAAGGAAAAATAATAACCATAGCCATGGGACACGTATTCCAAGTTGAATGTTGGGAAAAACATCCTAGTGTGGGTGTTCATTTGGGTTATTATGGTTAAGGAAATTGGAAAAGGCAATAAAGGCATTGGAAACGAATGTGGCATTAATTAGAATTTTATTTATGAAAATAATGGAAATTAGGATAAAAGGAAGGTGAAAGGTCACAGGTTGCATGTAAGGAGGAAAATGAAGGAAAATAATGGAAAATTGAAGAAAATAGAAGCCTCATTAATAAAAAGGCTTCTGAGGATCTGTTGGTACCTTTTGTCAGTTCAGTTTTGGATCTCTCTCTCTATTCTCTCTCTCTCTCACTCTTGGACACTTAGAGTTTTCTTGGAGCACTCTAGCATTGGATCATGGAAAGCAAAGGAAAGACAAAAAAGGTAGAGGAAATCAAAGATCAAGTAAGGAAAATAAGAATCAAGCAGCTACAGCATGATTATTTGTAGGTATTGATCATGTGTGATTTCCTTGCTAGATTTGGCATGCATGTGTGTATTTGGTTCTATTTTTGTCATTGGCAAGGGTTTTTCTAGGTGTGACAGTGTTCTTAAGCCTTGCCTTGCCATTTCTGGATAGCCATGGTGTGATGGGTTCCCTTGTATTTGTTTGAGTTGGATTGCTAGATGGTTTCGAAACAAAGTGAGGTGGCATCTGGAAGAAAGAACACATGGCCTGGTAATCACTTAACCAAACTCGGATTGTTGTAAAGAAGGATAATGTGTGCCTCGCTAGGCCTAGGAATCCTCAACTGGTGAATTGCGGGATATATGGTAAATCCTAGAGGTGGGTGCCCTCGATCACGCCTAGGAAACCTTTACCGATGAATGGTGGGATATACGATAAATCTTGCAGGGTGGAGTCTTAATTAGGCCTAGGTATCCTTGACTATTGTATGGCAGGATGTACGCTAAAGCCTAAAGACTAGGAGATAGGAAAAATTCCTCATGGTGTAGGTGGACAACTCTAGTGGCATCCATGGTTGTTTAAGGCCTAGTGATCCGAAGGGGATTGCGGTAAAGCCTGGTTCTATTGATGAGGGTGAGGTGATGTAGCCTCAAGAAGCCTTGGTTGATTTTGGTTATGAGTCCCACATTCATGCTTGGAATATGGCACGAGGGTGATTGGCTAAAAGAAATATTTGGTTCAACCAATCTATGGTCGGGTGGTTCATGGAAGTCCCACACCTAGCTATCTTATGCATTCATTAATAAGAGATTCTTCTATTTGGTATTTCATGTGTAAATGTACTAGTTTATATGTGGATTATATGGTTGTTATATCCTTGTTATTTCTCTTGGTTATATGTTGGTTATGAGTATGTTTTATGATAGACTTGATGTATGGCTCTCATCATGTTTTGATTTGTAAATGAATGTACAATGAATATATGACCTAATAGATGATAATGCAGCTAATGTGATAAGGCATCAATGATTCTTGGTGATTCTCAAATAATTATGAGACACCTTTGCTAAGATTTGTTGATATGACATGTATATTTCATATTTGTGACATGTTTGACGAAATGTCTGTCAGGATAGTAGGGGTCATATCAAGTCCTTGTTCAAGTATTTGCATTAGTATCATTCTTATGATGTTATTTTTCATTTCTGGAAGTTTCATGAAGTTTTGGGAAATGACCTGAGACCTAGCCCTGAAAAAGTGGAACAAAATCTGGGGAGCGACTGAGGCTCTAGATCAGTAAAATGTTAAGATACCTCATGGATTGGTCACCTAGAAGGGTTGGTTGTGATCCGGATTTAGACAGGAATGCAATAAAATACAGAGATAACCATATACACAAAGATGCAGTGGAAATAATGCTTCATTTCATTAATGGAAAATACCGAAATATGCTTACAACCAGAAATGGAAATAAACCAGCTAGGGCGATGGTAGCTTATCTCTGAGAAGAGATGTGTGGCCACATGCCTCTGAACTGTGTTACAATGAGGCTCGAAGGCCTATTTATTGTTGAGAAACAATGAAAAACCCTT
>APFE031260369.1:0-64621 GCA_000404065.3 Pinus taeda
AACACGGACATACAAAAAAAACAAGCCTTACGGCTTAAAGTTAGCTTTACCCGGAAACTAAATATTTTCCTCAATGTTTATGATTTTCCGAGATCACACTAAGGCGTAATGGAAAAGAGCATACGCATGAGAAAAATCATTCCTTTCTGTTTCTGATTTGCCCAGATCGCACAGAGTCGTAGGGAAAAGAGCATATGCAGAAATGAAAGGTATAGATCTAGTAATAAAAAAGAGCTAAATAAATCGAAATCGAAATAAACAGAGAGAAAATAACTATAAATTGCAAATAAACACTGTATACCTCCAGATCTTAAAAATGATGCAGCTAGGGCTACCGGAAACCTTTTCGCGTGAAACGAAAGGGGTTCCTCACTGGAACAGATGCTCCTAAAATAACAGAGCAATCCTCTCGGCCCGAAAGCAGTCAGAAACAATAGATCTAGGAGATGGAAGTCAGATGCAGTTGTACTGACTTCAGATTTGGATCACCAACGGACGCAACCCTCAAATAGCTCTGATACCATGTAGGAATTTACAGGGTAAGTTCCTCAGACAGAACACCAAAGGACATCGCTCACAAAAAGATCACAGATCAATACACCAGTATTTTTGACGTGGTTAAAACCCTCAAAGAGGGAAACAGTCCACGGCCTGAGCCAACACGGCCACTTCAGGCAATTTATTAATAAATAATGAAATTAACATAAGCTTCTCCCGTGAACGGTTAACCTAACAAATGACCCTCCCATGCACTTTAAATAGAAACAGGACAATCGGGCGTTAAGCCACGGATCAAGTGTCGGTAAAAACCGAGGAGAGAATGAACCGTCGGATCACTACATATCGTGACCGTCGGATTGTAAGTTACAAATGTACATAGTAAAGAAACACACTTTACCTAACTCTATACTAGACCAAGTTATGCTTAACTATTCCTATGTGTCAGAATATCCTAACACAAAATACTCTCGAAAGGTTTCAGAGCACAATTTCCAAATTGAGTTTTGCTGGTAAAAATGGTCCTATGAGATGATTCCTCTACTTTTTCCACTGTTAGGTCCCTATACTACTAGTGTAACCCCTTATTGTTATTAGTACAACCCCCTTATTACATTCTTGTGCCCATGTAGTCCCCATATTGTTATTATTGTGCCCCATAGAAGCCCACCACTATTGTTATTATTGTGCCCTTACATTATTATTGTTATGTCGGCTCTAATTATATTATGACCCCTTAGAATCCTATATATAGAAAGGAGGTCTTGTCATTTGAATCATCCAAGAATTGTTCATTTGTGTAATGTAAAGGAGGTTTCCCCCTCGAAGAGGCTGAATCCTAAGGCGTTTATCTCTCTTTTCTATCTTTTTGTGAGCTGATTTCATAACATTTGGTATCAGAGCTTTGGATTCTAGGGTTTCTCCAAACAGGTCATTGTGGAATTTTTGTTATAACTTTTTTTTTCTGCGATGTTTCAGAAGCTAAAAAAGAAACCCATTTGAGTCGACATCGTTCTGAACTACGGGTCCGAATTTTAGAGCTTGTATCACTATGTGTTCGGAGATATGATCTCAGGAAATTAGGATTTTTGCAGATTCTCGAATTACATTCAAAACATGTGACTTGGGGAAAAGCGTCATAACTTTGGTTTTGAGCATCAGATTGAAATTTCATAAGAAGTTTCAGAAAGAGGACAACCTGTAGTTTTTTGTATATCAGTTTCAGGTACTGAGGTCGAAATAGTGACACGTGGAACTTCGTACAAGTTCGCTCTACTAAACTAGTCTATAATCAGGTCACCGTGGGAGATTTGACATAACTCTTCCTTGGAGAATCCAATTGCAATCAGACTTGCAGAGTTAGAAAGAGGACTCAGAGGATATTATAGGCTGAACTTGTAGAACCTAAAGATCCAAAATTACAGAGTTACAATCGTTTCAAGATCAAGCTCGTAAAATCAAGAAAAAACATGATGAGGAAGTTTGATGGCAAGGATCCGGTAAATTGCATACTACAGATGGAGAAATAGTTTGATTTACATGGTGTACCACTGTTACAAAAGGTAGGTATTACATCTTTATATTTAGAACCAGATCAATTTTTATGGTATAAAGGACTTTTTTCTCGTAAACCACTTGTTACGTGGTCAATTTTCACGGAGGAAATGATAGCACATTATGAGGATACAAAGAGAAACACCTTATTTAGCCAACTAATAAATCTAAATAAAAAGTGTTCAATGGAAGAGTATATTGAGGACTTTCAAAAATTGAATATAAGGGAAAATGATATTTTAGAGAAGGAGAGGATTGATGTCTCCATAGAGAATTTAAAGGATAACATTCAACATGAGGTTCATCTTTGGGAACCTGATTCATTGGAGAGGGTATTCAGGTTGGCAAGAAAAGTGGAAAGCAAAATTATGGCAACAAGGAAGTCTACCCCTCACAACTATAAGGATAGAAGTTTTGTTTCTCCTAGCCTTCCACAAACTACAAGGTCACACCACAACAATTGGAAGAAAAAAGAGCAAAAGGGCTTTGTTACAATTCTGATAAAAAATACACTAAAGGTCATAAGTGCGCTGAGAAGAAATTATTTTACACATATTATGAAGAGGAGGAAGAAAAGGATCAAGAAACATCAAAAGAAGAGGATATACACCAGGAACCAACCCCAGAGAAAGAAGAAATGAATTTGACCATATCTTGTAAAGAATTGGAAAGAATTACCACTCCTCAAACTCTCAAGATAGAAGGGTATATCAAGAAGAAATTCAAGAAGTGAAAGATCACATCGAGAAAGAAGCAATGAATCCTAGAATATCTTGTAATGCATTGGTCGGAATTACCACTCCTCAAACTATCAAGATAGGACATATCAAGAAGAAAAATGTTGAATAAGTGAAAGATCTCATCAAGCATCAAGAAATGAATCCGACCATATCTTGTAATGCATTGGAAGAAATTACCACTCAAACTCTCAAGATTGAAGGGCATGTCAAGAAGAAAAAGATTCAAGGAGTGAAAGATCAAACCAAACATCAACAACAAGTTCTCCAACTTTCAAAGGATAACGCCACTTTGGTGCATAATCGAATGAAACAAAGGCAGATCAACATCACAGTGAAAGAAGTTTTGATGTAGGCTATTGGGTATTTTTACAGCTACATCTCAAGCAAGATATTGATGAGAAGGAAACATTGGCAATACTACATGCACTTAAGAAATGGCGACCTTACCTAATGGGAAGACACTTCAAGGTAAAACTGGATCATGATAGTCTGAAATAATTTTTAGAACAAAGATTATCTTTAGAAGAAAAGAAAAAATGTGTCAAAAATATGTTGGGTTATGATTTTGAAATCATCTACAAAAAGGGAAGCAAAATGTTGTTGCAGATGCACTCTCAAGAAAGGATGAGGATGTGGAAGCATTGTTTTCTGTTATTTCTATTATCCAACCAGATTAGATAAACGAAACAAGGGATGAATGGAAGAAGGATGAAGAAGTGTCGCCACTCATTCAAAAGTTGCAGAAGATCCCAGTTCAAACAGTATTTCTAGAACTTGACGAGGAAGGAAAAATCATATTGGAACCTGGAGTAGTCACAAAAACCATAACCCAACAGCTACGAAATTGATCAATTTCAGAGTATCTCATCAAGTGGAAGAACTTACTCGCTGAAGATTCCACATGGGAGGACAAGAATTTTATACATAAGCATCAAGAACTACTCAAGCATTGAGGACAACACTTTTTGAAGGAGAGGGGCATGTTAGGTCCCTATACTACTAGTGTAACCCCTTATTATTATTAGTATAAACCCCTTATTATATTATTGTACCCATGTAGTCCCCAAAATGTTATTATTGTGCCCCATAAAAGCCCACTATTGTTATTATTGTGCCCTTACATTATTATTGTTATGTCGGCTCTGATTATATTATGACCCCTTAGACTCCTATATATAGAAAGGAGGTCTTGTCATTTGAATCATCCCATAATTTTTCATTTGTGTAATGTAAAGGAGGTTGCCCCCTTGAAGAGGCTGAATTCTAAGGCATTTATCTCTCTTTTCTATCTTTTTGTGAGATGGTTTCATAACATCCACTGTGAAAGCATTAAGATGGATGGAAAACTATATAATGATCCAATATATATTACACCTCCAAATTTTGCAAGGATATTGGTCCCCAAAAGCTTCTATTGAATGAGATAAGGAATTTCTCCTGCACCTTATCTTGGGTGTACCATTTAGCTTTGCCTAGAAGCTGTGATTTCAACCCATTCTGTTAAAGGTCATGTTGCCCCTATATTGTACTTCTGTACCTCTTTTGAAATTTTGTATCATTTATCAAATTTTCCTAAGCATTTGGTGCCATATCCTTTACAAAAGGGAGAACCTGTTCCTCTTCATTAGAGGAAATTTCAACCTAAAAGTGGCCATGAAATTTTCATGTAATTTCCATGTCATAATAAGTAAACCAATCAAAATCCTTAAAATTTAAAAAGAGGTAGTTGTAAATTCTATGGAGGGAAATGAAGAAAAATACATTTTTTAATTGTATTTTTGGCTTACCTCCTTATAGGGTTTTACTCAAATTTCAAGTGTAAACACTCGTTGGACGCATAATTAAATTCCACATCCAACGAGTACCCATTATGAGTACTTTTGAGAAGACCCACATTGATAAAAATTCAAGATACATTGAAAAAACATGTTTTTAATGTATCTTTAATTTTCATCAAGGCAAATCTGCTCAAAAGTATGCATAATGGTTACTCGTTGGATCTGGAATTTAATTATGCATGCAATTAATGTTTACACTTGAAATTTGAGTAAAACCCTATAATAAGATAAGTAAACTAATTAAATTTTTTTTTTCTTCTTTTTCCTCCAAAATTCACAACTCTTATTTAAATTTATTTATTTATTTTTTTTCCTGTGGAAAAAGTCATAATTTTCTTTATTAGAAGAGAAAATTACATTTTGTAGATGCTGAGCATATGCATAAGGTAAGGTAGATCCTGTCCAAAAAGGTAAAAGCAGTGTTATAGTACTCCACGCAGGGAGAAAACTGATCAAAAAGCAAAATAAAACATTTTGATCTCTTCGCAGAGAGACATAGTTCTGTGATAAACAAGTGAAAGTATATATAAATATTTACATATGATCAAAATAAAAATTCCTAAATCATATTGAGTCTTCAGTTATGCTTTTGGATCTATGAACGACCTATGATAGTGCTGATAAGTAACACCATCCTTGTCCTTTTGTATCATCCAAGTATCATCATCCATGTGCACTGCTTCCTGGGATAGGTGGTCGGCACTTGAGTTGCGCTCCTTGTAAATGTGTTGACAAGCAAAATAGTCAAACATTGAGATGAGTCTGTGAGTATCATCCAATATATGCCATAACTCTTATTTTATTATTTTCCTTAGGATACCACTTTTAGGCTGACATTTATTCTAATTCCTGATCTAGCATGGAAGACTCATAGAATTTTAGATTCTCTACATTCACCAATGACTTAATGCACATTTATGGGGATAGGCTGAGTCTATAGGAATTATTTCCCACCTTTTCTAGTATATGAAAGGGACCATATTGTAGAGCCTTTATTTTCTCTCCAACATGATTTTTCCCATCCTTGTTTAATTATAGCCATACACTATATTCCACCTTCAATGACCTCTACTCTTCGTTGATTATGCTAGACCTATTTTTCTTGTGACTTATGTAGTGTCCTGCACTTGAAGATGGATTTGCCTGATCTTCTCAACAATTTTTTCTACCCTTAAGGTATCCCTTGTAAGATCCTCCCCGACTCTTCCTGGCTTTTCATATGCAATATCCAAAGATAAAGGTGGAAAATATCTATTTCAAATGGGGATTGGCTAGTAGAAGTATGTATTTCTATGTTATAAGAGTATTGTATATGTACCAAATTTTCTTCCTAGGTCTTTGGATGCTTCTTCTTGTAAGCCCTTAAAATCTAGACCAAATTTTTGTTGACTATTTATGTCTTCCCATCTATTGGTGGATGAAATGCTATAAAACCTTTTTACATTTGTGTCCATATTCTCCCACAGTGTAGTCCAAAATGCGTTAAGAAATCTTTTGTCCTTGTGTGAAATGATGCTTCTCAATATCCCAAAGTTCACCGAGACCTGTCTAAAGAAGAAATCCACCACTGCTTGCCTGCTAATGGTATTTTTACAAGGCATTAGAATGCACATCTTACTGAACCTATAAACTACCATAGACAGGTAGTCATGTCCCTTCTTTGTTATTGGTGAAACTGCCACAAAGTCCATGGAAACGATTTCCTAAGGACGAGTGGGCATAGGGAAGGGATGTTATAGATCCCGTTTCCTATTACTAGGCTTGTTGGTACAATCATGCATGCCTCCCCTTATGAAATTAGCTACTTGTTCCTGTATCTTGGGCCAATACACATACCTATGCAAGTTGGACACTATCTTCCCTACACCAAAGTGCCCTACAACTTTGGAGGTGTGAGCCTCTCTAATTAACTGTTGTATCTCACCTTTAGGAACACATAACTTATCTAGCCTATAGATCAAATTGTCATGGATATTTTAGTCAATTGTGCCATCACCATCATGCCCATGAGTCTAGCCTTGTAATTGTTGAAACACCTCCTTGATGTCCTCATCTTCTGAATATGTCTCTCTGTATGCATCATGGGTGAATGGATCCATGTGCGTTAAAGTTCTTGAAATTCTGATATTTGAGGTGTGTTACCTTGAAATCATGTTGGATTACTTGTTTGTGCTTCACTTGTTTTTTGATCACTAAATGGAACTGCTATAGAAACCCAGTCCACTTGTAATGCTTGGTTCACTATAGCTTAATTTGGGTCTGCAAATATTGTAGCGGCTGGGGATCTGTGTGGGTTGTTGTCTCCTTTCCCATTAGATAATGTTTCCACTTCTTCATGGCTTGTACCTAGGCATATAACTCTTTGTGGTAGCTAAGGTAGTTAAGAACTTCCTCATGAAATACTTCAAATGCGTAGCATCCATGTCTTCTTCCTTGTGTCAAGATTGCTCCCATAGCATATCCACTCACATTTGTCTCCACTTCAAAGAGTTGCTACAATTTTAATAATTCTAGAACTAGTATTCTTCTTTAACTCATCAAATGCCATTTGCTGATCCTTTCCCCATTGGAAACTCTTGTGACTTTACTATGGTGTGGAGTGGTACTACTCATTAGAGGATATTTTAGCGTAAAAGTACCCATGAAATTTTCATGTAATTTCCATGTCATAATATGCAAACCAATCAAAATCCTTTAAATGTAAAAAGTGATACATGTAAATATTTTGGAAGGAAAAGAAGAAAGCTACTTTTCTTAATTGTATTTTTGGCTAATCTCCTTATAGTTTTACTCAAATTTCAAATCTAGACACTCGTTGGATGCAAAATTAAATTTCAGATCCAACGAGTACTCCTTATGCATGCTTTTAAGAATACCCACATTGATAAAAAATGAAGATACATTAAAAAAGTGTGTTCACCATGCTTTTTTTTAATGTATCTTCAATTTTTATCAATGTGGACCTTCTCAAAAGTATGCATAATGGGTACTCATTGGATGTGGAATTTAATTCCGCATACGAGTGTCTATACTTGAAATTTGAGTAAACCTATAATGAGATAAGCCAAAAATAAAATTAAAGAAATACTTTTCTTCTTTTCCCTCCAAAATTCATCTATTGTTTTATTATTTTAACTATTATATTATTATTTTTCCTTAGGAGACCACTTTTAGGCTGATATTTCCTCTAATGACAACTGAAAACGAGGCTAGGAATTTCCTTAGGTGTTGTGTTTCCCCAACGAAACTCATGACCTCAAAAACATTAATAGGCATTGACCACTTCATGATGGAATTCATCTTGGTAGGATTTATCTTCAACTCTCCACCTATCACATATGCCCATTGCACCAAAGGTTGTTGTGCAAACTCACACTTCTTGAAATTTTCTAGTAAATGATGCTTCTTTAATGTTTATACCACCTGCGTCAAATGTGAGGTGTGCACTTCCAAGATAGAAATGTACACCAATGTATCATCCAAATAGACAACAATAAATTAATCTATAAAAATGCACAATATATCATTCATTAACCTCATAAATGTAGTTGATGCATTTCATAGGCCAAATGACATGGCTAACCACCCATACAAATCTTGCCTGGTTTTGAAGTTGGTCTTCTAGGTATCTTGTTTTCTATCCCGAACTTGTTGATATCTCAACTTTAAGTCCAATATGGTGAAGTATTTGGCATGCTGCAACTAATCCAACAAATCATGTATTCTTGGTAGGGGGTACTTATTCTAGAGTGTAATTTTGTATAACGCCCTATAATCAATACACATTCGCCAATTCCAATCCTTTTTTGGCACAATGATGATGGGTGCCCCACATGGTGAGGTACTTGATTTAATGACACCCTGTTCTAGTAGCTGCTGCAACTGCTTCTTCACCTTGCTTGTTTCTATAAAATATTTCCTATACAACCCAATGTTTGTTTTTGGGGATGTTTATTTTTGTAGCTCCGGAATGTACTTTTGCATAGGCCTTGCGTTTACGAGTGAAAAAGTCACCCACATTCTCCGTAGAACACTTCCTCTAGTATGAGAAATATGCTAATGTAACTTAGCCTAAGTTTATCTTAGGAAAAAGAAAATATTAATATGTTGGATTATCGAGCTGATAGAAACTTAGGAAAAGTAAAGTAATTTACTTTAGTGATTTTATTTTAATCTTAGCCATTAATCTTAAGTGAGGAAAGATATAATATCGGTCGTTAATCACTTTGAAATCAGGGTTAGGGTTAGGGATTTAACTCAATGTAAAGTTATAAAAGAAAGGCTAGGGATCGGGATAAGGCACACCATACAACGACACTAGTGTCAGAAGGAGTGTGATACTCCAATGTGTTGGGTCTGAGGAAGATGTAAGGAGCAACTAGGGAGACATATCCAGATTAGCTAAGGAAGACTGAAGTACATATCTAGGATTTGATCGGGTGGATAACTCCAGGTTTATGTAATTTTTTTTTTTATCTCAAGATGGGAGTCCAAGTAGGTTTATATTAATTTGTTAATGAAGAACTCTGATTGGGAATAAAACTATGTTCCATATGTGATTGATATTAGTTGTGTAATTTTTCTTGTGTCATATGTGATTGATATTAGTTGTGTAATTTTTCTTCCACTAAATTTGTTAGGAACCCAAATGTGTGTTTACTCAGTAAGTTTTATGATAGGAAATAAATGCCCGGTGTTGGGTTTAGAAACTAACATTGTATCCGAGTAGGATTTTTGAGAACTGGTCTCAAGGTGCAAGGTTTGTACCGGATCACTGGGGCCATGTTTGGTTGCAATTGTACAAGGTTGATTTTTTTTTTGGCTAAGTTAAACAAAATTTCGTTTTATTGGTTGAAGTTTTCATTAAAAAAAGGGAAGTGCAGTGGGTTGTGGGTGGTTTACAAGTCTGATGATCCACCCAATTTCTAGGGCAAGGGCCATAGTGGAACGAAAAGATGAAGGTAGCCAACGATACCAATAGGAGGCTGTAAGAAAGACACATATAAGACTAATGTAGAGGATTGTGATGCGAGCTCAATACCACACCGAGCATTATCGAGTAATTGCAGGATGCAGTAGCCAACTAGAGTCACTGGGTAGGGGATCTACTGTGACAGGCATGGGCCAACAATTGTTGGATGAGCTTGTAGTATCAAACAATTACAAAGGATAGTACCGATAACCAATAGGATCAGTGAATGTCATCCCTCAGAGGGAGAGACAGAGACTGTACCAATCAGGGCATTGACATCAAAGTTTGTGGGTGTCTCAAAGGATCAAGATAGACCCATAGTAGTAATAGAAGGACTTAGCACATAATCAATGTAGTGATAAGATTGAGTAGGAGGCTCTGAAGATTGAGTTGAGATCAGGGACTCAAGATTTTAATCTAAAAGTTGGGTAGGAGGCCTCTTCCAGATTTGTGAGAACTAGTTGGTATGAGCTAAACTTGATGGATGATTAGGAGCAGGCACTTGGGATCATGGTTGGAAGAAACATGCCTTTAATACAAATTCCAAAGAAAGTGGCAGGGAAGTCTTCAAGTTTAGAGGGAGTAGCTATAACAATGGATGATGTGATGGGATTGTAGTCAAATCTAGGAAGAGGATATTCTTTTAGAAGTACCTCTCTTACTGAGAGGGAGTATTTATTTTTGTTGCTCGAGTAGGTACTTCTGCACAAGTTTTGTGTCTAGGCGTGCATAATTTTCTAACATTCTCCTTAGAACACTTGCTCTAGTGTGATAAAGATGCTAATGTAACTTAACCTAAGTTTAACTTAGGAAAAAACACATATTAATATCATTTACTTATTGAGCTAATAAAAACTTAGGAAAAGTAAAGTAATTTACTTTAGTGATTTTGTTTTAATCTTAACTGTTGATCTCAAGTGAGGTGAGATATAATCTCAGCCATTAATCACTTTGAGATTAATGTTATATATTTATATCAATTTAAATTTATAAAAACAACGCTAGGGAGAGGGAGAAGACACACCATACAATGACACTAGCCTTAGGAGGAGGAGGAGTGTGATACTCCATTGTGTTGAGTCCAAGGAAGGTGTGAGGACCAACTTGGGAGATAGATCTAGATCAATCGAGGAAGGTTGAAAGGAAAATATAAGGCTTGATCAGGTGGATAACTCTAGGTTTATTGTTGTATATGTAATTCCTCAGGTGCCATTGTCCTAGGATGCTAGCCCAAGTAGATTCAAATTAATTTATTAATGAACTATACTTGGGTAGATATATGTGTCATATGCGATTAATATTGGTTGTGTAATTGTGCTTCTGCTGAATATGTTAGGAACCTATTTGTGTGTTTATTCTGTAAATTTTATGTTAGGAATTAAATGTCAAGTGTTAGGTTAAAAAATTAATAGGCGAGCCCAACAATAACTAGATCTCATGCACCACTTCTCTCTTTGGTGGTATCCCTTTAGGCTCTTGCAACACATCCCTATATTCATGTAGCAACTTTTCCAATCGTTGTTTCTATTTTTTAGTACACCACTTTAGGGATGATTTTTTTCGCTGACTCTTCTACAAATTGATTTTCTCTTAAAAATGGTTAAAAATAATTCTTTTTAGAACCGATTAGTTTCTTGGTTTGGTTGGTACTTATTGGTGAAATTATGGACTTTCCATGTGCACATTGATGGTGAAGGATTTTCCATCCTTGATGAGGTAGTACTAGTTGGATCTCCACATGAATACTGCATATCTCATGTACACAAAGGGACATCTAAACAACGCTCAACATACATTAAGGGGAACTACATATAGTTCTACTTCATTAATAAAATCAACACTGATAGCTAATATGATTTCAACTATTTGGTTATCTTTATTTCCACATCCTTATTTACCCATCCCAGTGGATATGGGCTTGGATGATCACAAATTGTCAATCCAAATTTGTTGACCAACTCTGCTCCAATGATATCCGCCCGTGACCTTGAGTTGAATAGAGCATCAATATTTGTCTTCTTGAACTGTATCTTTGTATGGAATATTATAGTCTTTTTTGCTCTTCTTGTTGCTGAAGGCTACTCATATTCACCTCCTTCTACACTGATGTATAAATGATCTTCTCATCCACGTCTAAGTTTCTTTTGCCATGGTTGCTTGAATTAGTAGCCATGAGGTTCTTATTCTTTGCATATTTCTTTCATTTATTCGGGCTAAGCTTTGGATGCAATGTCCAACACTTCTCCTCTGTATGAAAGTCAATGTATCTTCCATCAAATACACTTGAGCATTTGGTGCCAAATCCTCTACAGTTCCAGATTCAATACATTCACCATTGAGTAAATTCACATGTACATGGGTATATTGAGTTTATAGGCATTATCTCCCACATTTCTCAATATATCAAAGAGACCATATCACAGAAACTTGATTTTCTTACCAATACCTTGTAGCCTCTTTGTGTTCAATTTGTAACCATACTATCTCTCACCTTGGACGACCTCTCTATTATGTGTTGATCATGCATGGATTTGATTATTTCTCGTGACTTTTCATAAGAGGAATTTTAAATTCTAAAATGGGCCTCCTAAAGCAATTATAAAATAATAGTGGAAATAATAAAATAAGATTAGATTACATCATCAAATTTTAGAGGGAAAAAAGATAAAACTACTTTTTCAACTTATATTTTCAACTTGTCTCCCTATTGGTTTGCTCAAGTTCCAAGTAGGAACACTTGTTGAATGCAAAAAATTGATTCCTCATCCAAAGAGTACCCATGTTGCATACTTTTGATGGACCCTGCTACATGAAAAATGAGAAATACATGAAAAATGTTACTGCAATCAATTTTTTTTCATGCATTTCTCATTTTTTGTGTAGCAAGGTTCATCAAAAGTATGTAGAACAAGTACTCTTTGGATGAGGAATTCAATTTTTCATCCAACGAGTAACCAACTCAAAATTTGAGTAAAAACTTAGGTAGATAAGTTGAAAATATGAGTTGAAAAAGTAGTTTTATTATTTTATTATTTTTTAATCTTTTTACTTTTTTACTCCAAGAATGGTGAATCATCCCCCATGGTTGACATCATAATCTTGAATCCTATGGGTTCTTATAAAGTTTATTTTGGTTGCACTTTTTTCTTAGGAGGTCCATTTTAAACCTCAAAATTTCTCTAATGCCAGTGTCTCTTGTACTTGTATATGTATCTTCCTAATATTCTCAACAATTTTTTCCATCCTTAAGGAATTCCCTATAAGATCCTCCCTCACTCCTCCTTGTTTCCCATTTGCAATATCCAAAGGTGAAGGTGGGAAATATCCAAAATAAGTTTCAAATGGGATTTACTAGTAAAGTGTGGATTTATCTATTATAAGAGTGTTGTATATATACCACATTTTCATCCCAGGTCTTCAAATGCTTCTGATTAGAACCTCTCAAAAGCTACACCAAAGTCATATTAACTATTTCTATCCATCCATCTGCCCGTGGATGGAATATTGTGGGCCTATTTAACTTCATGTACATCTTCTCCTACAATGTAGTAAAAAATACACTGAAAAATCTTGTGTCTTTGTCTAAAATGACAAATTTCAGTGTCTCAAAGTGCACCTAGAATTGTCTAGAGAAAAAATTCGCCACTTATTGCCTACTAATGACCTTTTTACAGGGCATTAGAACACACATCTTGTTCAACTTGTCAACTACCGCATATATGCAGTCTAGTCCTTTCCTATTTGTTAGTAAATCTCTCACAAAGTCCGTGGAAATGATTTCCCAAGGACGAGTGGGCATAGTTAAGGGATGATATAGACCTTGTTTTCAATTACTAGGCTTGCTAGTACAATAAAACATGCATCATCTTGTGGACCTAGCTTCATGTTCTTTCATCTTAGGCCAATACACAACTCTACAAGTTGGCCGCTGTCTTCCCTACACCAAAGTGCCTTGCATCCTTGGAGGTGTGAGAATATCTAATTAGCTATAGATATTCACCTTCAGGAACACAAAACTTATCCAACCTGTAGAGTAACCCATACTAGATATGGTAATAAACTATGCTATCACCAATGTGCATGAATTTGGATTTGAAATTTCATATGCTTCTATGTATGCATCATGGGTGAATGGCTCCATGTGCATCAAAGTTCCCAAAGCTATGATCTTTTATGTGGGTGGATTTAAAATATGTTGACAAAGTTTTTTGTGATGCCCTTATTTTACTTGATCACTAGATGAATCCGTTGTAGAAACCCCATCCACTTGTAATGCTTGTTTTTTCAAACCTTACTTTGGGCCTATAAATATTGTAGTGGCTAGTGATCAATGTGGATTACTATCTCCTTTCCAATCAAATTGTGTTTCCACTTATTCACAACTTTCATTGGGCATAAGGCTCTTTATTGTAAGAAGGGTAGTTAATAACTACTCCGTCAAATACTTAGGTAGCATACTAGCCTTCCTCCCTACATCAAGACCACTCCCATAACATACCCACTCACATCTATCTCCACTTCAAAGGGCTATTGGAAGTTCGTTAATTCCAAAACTAGTGCTTGGATGATCTTCTTCTTTAACTCCTCAAAGGCCCTATATTGACCCTTTCCCCACTTAAAACTCTTATCACTTATAGGTATGGTGTGGAGTGGTGCTGCTAACACTAAAAATAAGGCTTAGAATTTCCTCAAGTATGGTGCTTCCCTAATGAAATTCCTAACCTCAGAACATAGTAGGCACTGACCACTTTATGTTTACCTCCATTTTGGCAGGATCTATCATTATCTCTCCTCCATCTATCACATGCCCCATATACACCAAATACTATTGTGAAAACTCACAATTCCTGAGATTTTCCAACAATTAGTGCTTATTTAATGTCCCTAGCACCTACATAAAATTTGAAATGCACTCCTCCCATGTAGCAATACACTAATATATATCTAATAAGACAATAAAAATTGAATCTATAAAAGAGTGCAATGTATCTTTCATTAACCTCTTAAACATGGCTGATGCATTGCATAGGCCAAATGACATGACTAACAAATCATACAAATGTTGCATGGTTTTGAAGGCAATCTTTGAGGTATCTTCTTCTTTAAAGTTAAAATCATGATATCCTATCTCTAAGTCAAGTTTGGTGAAGTATTTGGCTTGTTGCAAATGATCCAACAGACCATCTATCCTAGGTAGGGGGTACCTGTTCTTGAGTGTAATTTTTTTTAATGCCTGTAATTAATATAGATTTACCAACTCTCAACCTTCTTTGGCACAATGATGACATGTTGGAATTATGATACAGGTATTGTCCTTGATGGCAACTCACTCAGATGAAAGATCATAGTATAGCAAGTAAACAACAAAGAATTACAGGTCAATCTTCACTAAATGAAGAGAGAGAGGTATACGTAGGTTCACCATTGAACAAGCTGCGTATACATGCAGGTTCACTATATACAAGTCGCGTATACGTACACACGCACTTTTAAGAAAGAAAAAGCGCGTATACATTGGAAAACTAAGTTTTTGGTCCAAAGTATTTGGTCCATGGTATTTTGATCCATGGTATTGGTCTGAGGTCTCTGGTCCGAGGTATCGACCCTAGGTATTTGGTCCAAGGTATTGGTCCTAACTGGTTTTGGTCCATGGTATTGAGAAAGGCCTAAAACTATAAAAGGAGGATAAGATCATTAGGCCAAGGTGTGCAAGTATCGAATATATGATGAAGTGTGAGATCTAGTATGCAGGTTATTGGGTTACGGTGCATTACTAGATCTGAACCAAGGATGAACCTTAGCGGATGATTAGGAACTAGATCTAATGATGGATTAGGATCCTAAAGCGTAAAATGAACTATCATTATGTGTTTTTGATCATGAATATTCTATATCTGAATACTAACGCATATATTATTCTGTAAATGATATGATCTAGGTATAACTGAAGTCTGGAATAGCTGCAGAATTATGAATTAATATTTGCAGATGTATACACTGGTTGGATTTGAGAAAAGCGTGTATACGTGCAGGTTCGACACATGAAAGTAGCGTATACCTTATAAAATATGTTTTAGTTTCTGCTGTTTGTTGTTGCAGAGTTCTGGGTTCTGGTTACTATAATCTTGTGACAGTATTCTGAATGATCAAATTGATGGGTTATCAAAGTGAATGATTGATTTGGTTGTGGTTGGTTCAAAAGGTGATTGTTGATGCAAATATATTTCATGATTGAATTACACTTATGATGTTGTTGATGGATCCAGTTTGAAAATTTATGAAACGTGGTCCTTGGAGGAAGAAAGAAGGTCGTAGTCTTCTGTAGGTCGGCACCTACGTACTAGTAAACATATCGGCTAGTACAAGAGCTAGGGGCTTGTAGCTCCCTTCCAATAGTAGCTAGAAAATGAGAGAAGGTTGCAGCCTTCTGCAGGTAGAAGCCTATGTACTGGTATAAGTCTGCACTAGTACAAAATTGTAAACATAATTTTCTTATTATTAAAAGAAAACAGAGACGACAACAATAGGTGGTTTTTACCCACATTGGGTTTCCACCTTATATCTTGGTGTTCATGTGTGATGCTTATGCTTTATTCTGCTTTTACTGCACTTTCTAATTAATATTTGACATACTGGTTAAAGTTCAATACATGATAAATTGGGTAAATAAAAAATTCTCTGCATATATGTTCGCTGCTTTAATAATAGTCGCGTGTACACACTGGTTCACTTAGCTAAAGTAGGATATACAAATATGCCTATGGAAATTAAAAATTATTGAGTTACTAATACTGATTCACCCCTCCTCTCAGTATTATTTCCAACAATTGGTATTAGAGCAGGTCCTTCTGAAGAAGCTTGATCGCTTGAAGGAAGATCCATCATCATGAGTAATCAAGAAAGCGGGGGATCTATCAGACTGCCAATATTTGATGGGAGAAACTTTGTTTATTAGATGATAAGAACCACAACCTACCTTCAATCACTTGGAACAAATATCTGGGAAATTGTGGAAGGAGGATATACATTTCCATCAATAATTCCTACGGATACGATAGGTAAAAAGAAATATGAAACCAATGCCAAGGCTGTCAATACATTATTGGGAAGTCTATCACAATCATAGTTTATCAAAGTTATGCAGCTCAAATCAGCCAAAGAAATATGGGACAAAATCATTCTAAGCTACAAAGGAGACTCTCAGGTAAAATGTGCTAAATTGCAAACTCTCAGAATTCAATATGAAACTCTTAAGATTAACAATGATGAAAGTATTGCTAGTTACTTCTTACGTATAGCTGAGGTTGTTAATTGCATGAAAAATATGGGTTAAGAGATAAATAAAGTTACCTTAGTTGAGAAAGTTTTAAGATCCTTGTCTGCTAAATTTGAATCAAAAGTATCTACCATAGAAGAAAAACAAGATCTACAGACTATTACTATGACATAGCTTCACGAAATCTTAACTGCCTTTGAGATGAGAAAATGAGGCCCACCAGATATGAGAGAAGCCACACTTAAAGCTCCAGCAAAAGGAAAAGGAGAACTCAATGAATCAGGGCATATTTCAGAAGAAGAAGATGAAGTAAACTTTGTCAAGAAGCTTCAATAGGGTTCCATAAGATTTAGAGGTAAACTACCTTTCAAATGTTTTGCCTATGGTAGAGTCGGTCATTATGCTGCCAAATGTCCTCATAAAGATAAATATGATAAAGGGAAGGAATCTGAAAAATGGAATAAAAACAAAGTGTAAGTAAAAAGAGCTACTATACTCATGAAGATAGCAATGGATTATCAAATAGTGATGAAGATGAAAATAGTAATGACTATGGACTTCTAATGGCTTATGAAGATGATACATTTTTGGATGCTTTAGAAGAAGATGAACTTCATGAAGAAATTTCTAAACTCAAAATCTGTTTAGAAGAAAAGAATATGATTATAGATACCTTGACATATCAACTTGCTGAAAGAGAAAAACACAATGAAAAACTAGAATGTGAAATTGTGGGTCTAAGAAAGGATCTTGAGAAAACAAAATCTCTCAATCTTAGATTTGCTAAAGGATCAGAAACCTTAAATGAAATTATCAAAGTACAACATTCTCGTCTGATAAAGATAGGTCTTGGATATACTGAAGAAGCACCTCAATCACAGAAGCTGTCAACCTCCACTAAAAGCTATCTTGATGCAACAAAGAACAGTGAACATTACGACAATCGCTAGCAAAGGCATAAGGTAGATCACCAGGTAAATCAGGCTCAGTTTGCTCCAAGCATAAATAGAAGTCACAACCAACCTCAGGTAAATCATACTCAATTTATTTCAAAGTTGAATAGAAACTACAATCACTAGATCAATAGATTCGATAATCATAGGAACTTCTTCAATGGTCAATGTTTCTCATGTCATAATTTTGGACACAAAGCTGATCAATGTGTTTCTTACAAAACCATCATGACTAGAGAAGCAGGAAATCAAAGGAATGTGACAGGGATCAAGAAAAGTTCCTATAATAACTTTTCTCTTCTTGAAAATGAAATAGAATGCTCAATCTGTAACAACTTTGGACATGAAGAATCTGAATGCAGGAGTAAATTTCAACAAATATCTCAAAAGGAGAAAACTCCATTAAATCCCAAAATATGGAGAAAGAAAGAACCACAAGTAGAAATATGTGGTATAGCCTTGTATGCAGAAGGACAAGAAAACCAATGGTACATCGACAGTGGATGCTCAAAACAAATGACAGGTGACAAAGAAAAACTACACTCATATAATGCCTTAGAAAAGGAAAAGAATGTCTCATTTGGAAACGACACTCCTGCTGTCATAAAAGGTGAAGGCTCTGTTTTCTTAGAATAAAAAGTTAAAGCTGGGAATGTTATGTATGTTTATGGTTTAAAGCATAACCTGTTGAGTGTAAGTCAAATGTGTGATCAAGGAAATGAAGTGGTGTTTCAATCAAATTGATGTGTTGTTCATGAGCTTGATATAGGAGAAACCGTGATCAAAGGTAAAAGAACTCCAAACAACCTATACATACTCAAGGGAGGACAACAACAGTGCTATCTAAGCAAAAATGATGAAAACTGGCTATGGCATAAAAGTTTGGGACATCTAAGCTTTTCTCAAATAAGAAAAGCATGCAGATTTCAGGCTGTTCGTGATCTTCCAGATATCAGCATTCCTGAAAATACTATATGAAAATCATGTCAATTCAGTAAGCGAACCAGATCTCACTTCGTCGAAAAGAAAGGGTCAGCTAGTAAGCCTCTTGAACTTGTTCATACTGATTTATGTGGACCATCAAGGAAAAACTCACCTCGTGGAGAAGAATACTTTATATTATTCATTGATGATTTTTCCAGAATGTGTTCGACAGGTCTTCTAAAGCATAAAGATGAAGCATTTGAAAAGTTCAAAGCCTTCAAAGCTTTAGTTGAAAATGAATCAGATCACAAAATCAAATGCCTTAGATATGATCAAGGAGTGTAATTTAACTCGGATGAATTCTTTGACTTTTGTGAACACCATGGAATAAAAAGGCAGTTCTCCACCGCAAGGAATCTTCAGCAAAATGGAGTGGTAGAAAGGATTAACAGAACTATTCAACAAATGGCTCGAGCTATGCTAGATGAATCTGGAACTCCTGCAACCTTCTGAGGTGAAGCTGCATTCACCGCCATCACTATTCTCAACCAAGCAAATGTTCAGGTAAACAACACTCAAACTCCACATGAACTTTGGTATGGTAAGACTCCTACTATAAAAATACTTCAAAGTTTTTGGAAGCAAATGTTACATCAAAAGGATTGATGAAAAACTTAGTAAGTTTGAACCTAGAGTAGATGAAGGTATTCTTCTTGGCTACTCTTCCCGAAGTAAAGGATATAAATGTTATAATAAAAGACTTTGGAAAATTATTGAAAGTATTGATATTGTGGTTGATGAAGCATGCAACAATCCAAAACAGATAAAAACTGAAGATTATGACAATGAAGAAGATGAAGATCATTTTCCCACATCAAATCACACTGATTCTGAAGAAGAAACCAATGAAACACCAGAAGAAGAGATAACAGTAGAAGAAAAGACTCCATCCGGGTATGTTCAGAAAAATCATCCAGAAACACAAATTTTAGGGGAAAAAGGGGCAGGTGTGCAGACATTGAGACGAACTATTACAGAAGCTTCAAGCTATCTAACATTACTATCTTCCACCGAACCTCAAAATGTAAATGAAGCATGCAAAGATGAATATTGGGTCAAGGCCATGAATGAAGAACTTGAGCAAATTGAAAAGAATAATACCTGGGAATTAGTACCTAGACCTCATGATAAAAATATCGTAGGAACTAAATGGATATTCAAAAACAAGCTGAACGAAAATGGAGAAGTTATTAGAAACAAGGCTAGACTTGTTTGCAAAGGATATGCTCAACAAGAAGGTATAGATTTTGAAGAAACTTTTGCACCTGTTGCTAGACTTGAATCCATAAGGATGATTCTTGATCTTTCTAGTTTTCAGAAATTCAAAGTATACCAAATGGATGTAAAAACTGCCTTTCTTAATGGAGACTTAGAAGAAGAAGTATATATTGAGCAACCAGAAGGATTCATTCTTGGAAATGATGCAAAACCTGTATGCAGACTAAAAAAGGCTCTCTATGGTCTAAAACAAGTTCCAAGGGCCTGGTATTACCGTCTTGACAAATATCTCCACCAACAAGGTTTTTCAAAGGGATCAGCAGATAGCAATCTATATATAAAGATTGATAATGATAAATTTTTAATAATTGTTGTTTATGTTGATGATATCATTTTTGGTAGAAATGAAGAATCCATGAGTTGGAATTTTTCTTCCTTAATGTAGCAAGAATTTGAAATGTCCTTGCTTGGTGAGCTTACCTATTTTCTTGGTCTACAAGTTCAACAAAATAAAGATGGTATTTTCTGTCACAAACCAAATATATCAAACAGATCTTGAAAAAGTATGGCATGGAAGATTCTACACCGGTATGTACCCCAATGGTAACATGATGCAGTCTCATCTTAAATGATGAATCAACAACAGTACATCACCCAACTTATAGACCCATGATTTGTAGTCTGCTTTATCTAATAGGGACTTGACTTGACATCATGCATGTAGTAGGAATAGTTGGAAGATTCCAAGAAAATCCAAAGGAATCACACCTTCAGGCAGTCAAAAGGATTTTCAAATATATTCAAGGAACACAGAACTTTGGTTTATGGTATCCTAGAGATACAGATCTTACACTTCATGCATATACAGATGTAGATTGGGCAGGAAGTGTTGATGACAAAAAAATCACTAGTGGTGGTGCATTCTATGGGTTCCATGTGAGTGTCTTGGTTCAGCAACAAAAAAAGTTCAATTGCATTATCTACAACTGAAGCAGAAAACATGGTCGCTGCATCTTGCTACGCACAACTACTTTGGATGATGCAAACCTTGCAAGACATTCTGATCACATGTACTCCACCCATCTCCATTCTATGTGATAATACAAGTGCCATCAATATTTCAAATAATCTAGTCATGCACTCCAAGACCAAGAACATACCCATAAAATATCATTTTCTACATGAACAAGTGCTTGAACAAAAGGTAAATTTGGAGTATGTTCCCTCCAAAGAACAGGTCGCTGATATATTCACTAAACCACTGCCCAGAGAGACATTTGAATATCTCAGACAAAAGTTGGGAGTAGTTGCTGCATCATCCTGCTGTTAAATCCTATCTTTCCAGAGAAAGGTTGTTATATGCGAGTTTCATGAAGTGTAGTCACATACATACGTGAGTTTCTGTGGTCGTAGTCACGTATATGTTGGTTTGAAGAAAAGCAGTGGGCTAGACTCAAGAAAAAGGGGTTTGCTATGGCTCTGTCAATTATCTGCTCAGTTTGATGATGGTTACCATCTATTGATGACATGTGGAAATATATTGGCCGTCATAAAGTTGTTTGATGTATTTCTGATTGATGATGATGTTTTGATATCTCTTACTAATATATGCAATTATTAGATCTGACAGTGAACAGGTGGAACAGGTTCAGGGGGAGAACATGGTTGATACTCACATATGATGATTATCATGGTTGATGATATGGGATGTTCCCTAGTAATGATATAATGAAGGTTCTTGTGGAAATATCATGTAGTTCTTGATAATGATGTTTATGATGTCTTCACATACATATGATATGATGAGCATGAGTTTGTGCTATCGCTTGGAGATATGACATATGCTTAGTTGATTCATGGAAGGTTATGACAAGGGAACGTAGCAAGTTGATCTTGATGAGATCAAGAGGATGAGTTGATATATGTCGACATACTTTGACAAAGGTTGATGATATTTTGGGAACTAATGATGGACATATACAGGTTGCTGGTCTGGATGTTGTTGACATATGCTGCTGATGATACAGATCATATGATAGTTGCTGATGATTATCATGGTCTTGTTTAAGCTATTTGGTCTCTTTTATATATTTCATTCATATCATTTAATGTAAAGGTCATGAAAAGACTTAATTTGTAACCCCACTATGCATGGGATGGATGATGTAATGTTCTTGTTTTTTTCATGTATAAACAATTTGGTATATCCCCACTTGGTTGGGAGATGGATGTATGTATATTTCATTGGTGATAGGAATGTCATTGGTATAAAGTCATGTCCTTCTTTTAGAAAATATTTTTGCAGACTTTGCTTGTGCTCAGGGGAACATGGACTAGATCATGGGAGTTCAATCAACACACTTCAGCATATCAGAGATTTCAGCATGTACTCAGGGGGAGCATGACCCTTTGCCCTTGATGTCAAAGGGAGAGAGTGACTTGGTGTGGTTGTTACCATCAAGTACAAAGGGGGAGATTGTTGGCATTATGATACATGTATTGTCCTTGATGGAAACTCACTCAGATGAAAGATCACAGTATAGCAGGTAAACAACAAAGAATTACAGATCATTCTTCATAGAATGAAGAAAGAGAGGTATACACAAGTTCACCATTGACCAAGCTGCGTATACATGCAGGTTCATTATATACAAGTCGCGTATATGTACACACACACTTTTAGAAAAGGAAAAGCGCGTATACCTTAGAAAACTAAGTTTTTGGTCCGAAGTATTTGGTCCAT
The DNA here is from genome assembly GCA_000404065.3 of Pinus taeda. Taxonomy (NCBI): domain Eukaryota; kingdom Viridiplantae; phylum Streptophyta; class Pinopsida; order Pinales; family Pinaceae; genus Pinus; species Pinus taeda. The sequence continues at coordinate 22,777 of APFE031260369.1, forward strand.
GGTATTTTGATCCATGGTATTTTGATCCATGGTGTTGGTCCAAGGTATCTGGTCTGAGGTATTGACCCTAGGTATTTGGTCCAAGGTACTGGTCCCAAGTGGTTTTGGTCCATGGTATTGAGAAAGGCCTAAAACTATAAAAGGAGGATAAGATCATTAGGCCAAGGTGTGCAAGTATCGAATATCTGATGAAGTGTGAGATCTAGTATGTAGGTTATTGGGTTATGGTGCATTACTGGATCTGAACCAAGGATGACCCTTAGCGGATGATGAGGAACTAGATCTAATGATGGATCAGGATCTTAAGGCGTAAAATGAACTATCATTATGTATTTTTGCTCATGATTATTCTAGATATGAATACTGACACATATATTATTCTGTAAATTATATGATCTAGGTATAAATGAAGTCTGGAATAGCTGCAGAATTATGAATTAATATTTGCAGATGTATATGCTGGTTGGCTCTGAGAAAAGCGCGTATACACGCAGGTTCGACACATGAAAGTAGAGTATACCTTATAAAATATGTTTTAGTTGCTGCTATTTGCTGTTGCAAAGTTCTGGGTTTTGGTTACCGTAATCTTGTGACAATATTCTGAATGATCATATTGATGGGTTGTCAAAGTGATTGATTGATTCAGTTGTAGTTGGTTCAAAAGGTGATTGGTTGATGTAGATATATTTGATGATTGAATTACACTTATGATGTTGTTGATGGATCCAGTCTGAAAATTTATGAAACGTGGTCCTTGGAGGAAGAAAGAAGGTTGTAGCCTTTTGTAGGTCGGAAGCTACGTACTAGTAAACATATCAGCTAGTACAAGAGCTAGGGGGTTGCAGCTCCCTTCCAATAGTAGCTAGAAAATGAGAGAAGGTTGCAGCCTTCTGTAGGTAGAAGCCTGCGTACTGGTATAAGTCCGCAACAGTACAAAATTGTAAATAGAATTTTCTTATTATTAAAAGAAGACAGACACGACAACAGCTGGTGGTTTTTACCCACATTGGGTTTCCACCTTATATCTTGGTGTTCATGTGTGATGCTTATGCTTTATTCTTCTTTTACTGCACTATCTAATTAATATATGACATACTGGTTAAAGTTCAATACATGATAAATTGGGTAAATCAAAAGTTCTCTGCATATACACTAGTTGCTTTAATAACAATTGCGTGTACATGCTGGTTCACTTAGCTAAAGTAGCGTATACAAATCTACCTATGGAAATGAAAAATTATTGAGTTACTAATACTGATTCACCCCCCCTCTCAGTATTATTTCCAACATGATGGGTGACCCACATGGTGAGGTACTTGGTTGATTGAAACACTATTCTAGTGGAGGCTAAAACTGCTTCTTCAACTCACTTCTAAATCATATTGCCACTATAGCCCAATGTTTAGAAATGGGTGTAATGGTGTTTTTGTTGGTATGGAGTACCAAAGACACCTTCCGTGTAGTTGGTTTGTTACCTACAAGGAAAAAACAAGCAATTGGTTGTTGTTAGTGGAAAAACATAGGTAAACAAAGCATTGAAAGCAATGGAAATAATGCATACATAAGAATACAATAAAAACTATACTAAATAACACATAAACAATGCTTAATGAAGCAAACACATCAGCAAAGTAATGGAAAAGGGTTCCCTTTATTGATTGCCAAATGTAGAAGAGATACAATAGATGAATAAAAGAAAGTTGAGGAGAATTGTTTGAGCAATGATGCTAAAAATCCTCAATAAGGAGGCTCCTTTCCTCAATCTCCTTGCAAGTTTACCCTCTCTCTCAAAGAAGCATGAAAAATATATCAATGATGAAATCCTCTTAATGAAATGCTTGATTGCTAGGGAGAAATTTTGGAAGCATAATAATTCTTTGCTTCTTCATCCTTCTTAGCTCTCCTTGAACTTGTATTTATAGAGTTTGTTGGAAACTCCTCCTCCCCTCGACTCATCAATGTGGTGGTTCACCTCATAAATGAGACCAGAGCTACCATTTTCTTGGATTTAAGGTTTCTTGTGGCTCAAGGATTGAATTTGTTGGCCCATCATGTCAATATTTGGAGTCTTTCTCTAGTAAGTTGGCGACCCGAGGTGTTGAGTATATATTTTTTGCAACTGCGTGACTATCAGAGAAATAACCATGCGACTGTTAATTTCCAGTAATGGTGCACCTGCACGGTTCAAATTTTTAACTTGAACCTTTAGAAAGATTTTGATTTTTGGTCTTTATGGTGTTTCCAACTGAAAATATCACCTCTATGTGTGTTGATCACTGACTTTGAGTGTCTTCTAACGCGTACATATGAGTGTACAATTTTCCCATAATAACAATGGGGAGCTGGGAAATCGTTGGATCTCATGCTCCTTTTCCATCTTGGGTGGTATCCATTTAGGATGCTGGAACACATCCATATATGCCTATAGAAATGCTTCCAATGGCTATCACGAGTGTACAATTTTCACATGATAACAATTGGCCCTTGATGTATGAGGTTAGGAGAAATCATATAGCCAAAATACATTACATTTTTTTGATATGGCTGAGAGCCTTACCAAGTTCTTGAGAGATAGAGTAACTTAATTTGGAGATGATTAGGGAAAATCCTTGACTGATAACTAAAGAGAACCATGCTTTGAAGAAATACCGATACAAAAGTGTTTATACGAGGTGAGCATATCCCATGCTTGTTATATGGCTATGACTAAGTATTACAATCACAAAGGAAATGGTCATGTCCAGTTGGTGTTAATGTAGCTAACATGATAATGTTGGGTTGTGTTATATTCTTTCCACGATTAGCCCATGTAGTTAACCGGGGGGTTAGTGGTCCGCCCCCCCTTCGTTGCGCCAATTGCGTGGTGGGCGGGGGTAACAGGGGTTTTGAGGGGTGTAGGTAACCCCCTTCTACGGGGTCCAGGGCAGTGCCCTGGAAAATTTTGGTTTTGGACCTGGGTGGACCTACCTATGGTTTTGTGCATGATTTTCGCACATGGTTTTGGATGCGATGGTTTTTGGTCCATGGTTTTGGACGCGATGGTTTTCGGTCCATGGTATTGGATGCTTCAACATGTATAAATATGTATTGTAACATTGAAAGGAATATAATGAAAAATCAAGCTAGTAGTCCCAGTTTTGGGATCCAGGGGAAAATCTCTGTGTATATGTGTTTTATGTGTTATGCTCTCGCATTGTTTATTTTTTGTGTTTTAGAATTCGTATGCAGGTAATTTCTGTACGGGGTTAAAACTTACATTTCGTATCAAAGCTGTTTTGGCTTCAATGGGATGCCTTTATTGCTAAGGGGTTTCCCTCGGGCTTGTGGTAGACCATGTTTAGTGGGAGATCTGCGAGATCGATTCTGGTGGTGAAAGAAGATGGCGAGTAGTGGAAAGATAGATATCAAGAAATTTAATGGTCAGAGTTTTGAGTTGTGGAAACTAAATATGGATGATCTGTTGGTGGATAAAGATCAATGGATTGCTATAGATCCGGGTACTAAACCAACAGAAGTGTCCGATGAAGAATGGAAGAAGTTGTATCGGAAGGAAAAAGCACAATATGATTGTGTGTCTCAGAGTTAGTATTTCTGAATGTATCAGGGGAAGCTACGGCGAAGGCTTTGTGGGACAAGTTAGGGACTTTGTACCGATCTAAGTCTCTGGTGAATAATCTGTATAACCTAAGGATGACAGATGGAGACTCGGTGACAGAGCATCTGAACGCATTTAATACTGTGGTAAGTCAGTTATTATCTGTTGATATTGAAATTTTAGATGAAGATAAGTGCATCAGTTTGTTGTGTTCTCTACCAGATTCGTGGGATAGTCTGGTTATTGCAATAGGTTGCAATACAACTGCCTTTCAGTTTGATGAAATAGTCTCATCCTTGCTGATGGAGGAGATGAGACAGAAAAATATGGAGAGCCAGAATGGTGATTCCTTGTCTGTACAAGGACAGTCCTAGAATAGAAACGAAAATAAGTCATTGAGTGGGAGATCTAAATCTAGAGGGAGATCTAAATCTCCAGGAAAACATGTAAAGGTGGTGTGCTGGAAATGCGGAAAGGAAGGCACTACAAAAGGGACTGTAAATCTAAAGCTTCTGATAAAGGAAAGGGATCTGATGATGCTCCTTCTGTAGAGGTGAAAACCACCTCAGATGAAGGTGGGGATGTGTACTTGGCTTCTTCAAGTACACATGTAGATCATGAGGCAAGGTTGATTGACTTAGGTACATCCTTTCACTTCACTCCCCATAGAGAGTGGTTCTGCGAGTATGAGAAATATGATGGTGGTGATGTCTTCTTGGGGGATGACAGGAAGGCTAGAATTGTTGGTCGCAGAAAAGTAAAGTTGAAGTTGAAAGGTGGAAGGGTTAGACCACTTCCAGGTGTTATGAATATTCCTACATTGGCCAGAAATCTGATTTCGTAAGCAAGCTGGATGATGCGGGTGTAAAAACAGTGTTCGAGAAGGATACTTGAAATATGGTTCAGGAAGCACTGGTATTGATGTGGGGAGTTCGGATTGGAATTCTATACAATCTCCAAGGTAGCATTGTTGTTTATGGGTGCAACAGTTCTGTGGTTCCTGAAAGAGGAGAAGAAAATCTAGTGGTCTCTGGAGAGAAGACCATGCTGTGGCATCAAAGGCTTGGATATATTGGAGAGAAGGGCCTTCAAATACTTCATGGTAAAGGTATGGTAGAAGGTATGAGTAATAGCTCTTTGGATTTTGATTTCTGTGAAAATTGTGTATATGGGAAGCAAAATCGGGTGAGTTTCCCCTTTGGTGGTAAGAGGGCGAAACATATATTAGAACTTGTGCATAGTGATGTGTTTAGACCTGTGAAGGTTCCATCACTTGGTAAGTGTGTATACTATGTATCATTTATAGATGAATTCTCAAGGAATACATGGATATATTTCCTTAAGAAGAAATCTTAAGTCTTTGACAGGTTTAAAGAATTTAGGGCTCTGGTGGAAAACTAGACAGAGAAGAAGATAAAGGTGTTGAGGATAGATAATGGTGGAGAGTTTTGCAGTAAGGAATTTGAAGAATTCTGTAAGAAGTGTGGTATATCACGACAGAATACTACTCCATACACACCTGAGCAAAATGGAGTTGCAGAAAGAATGAACAATATGTTGATGGAAGGGGCAAGAAGCATGCTCAGTGGTGTCGGGTTAGGACAGGAATTCTGGGCAGAGGCATTGGAGACAACATGTTACCTGGTCAATAGATCACCTTCCTCAGTGTTGGAGAATACGACTGCATAAGAGGTATGGACTGGTAAGAAACCCTCTCTTTCAAATTTGAGGGTATTTGGATGTGATGCATATGTACATGTTCCAAAGAAGAAACGAACCAAGTTGGATAGTAAATATGAAAAGTGAATCTTTATTGGGTATAAGGATGGTTTAAAGGGTTATAAGCTTTGGAACCCAGTAACAAGGAAGGTTGTGTACAGTCGAGATGTGGTGTTCAGAGAGGTAAAAGATGTTATTAAACATGAAGTCAAACCAAAGGAACCTGACAAGATAGAGTTTGAGCTTAAGGAGGAAGAATCATAATCTACAACAGAGGAGGAATCAGAAGATGAAGAGCCACAAAATCCGGGTGTGAGAAGATCAGTTCAAGAAAGAAGGCAACCAAAAAGGTATAGTCCATCTCCTTTCTATTCAAATTTTTCTTTATCTATTACTGACGATGATCCCAGAACTATGAAGGAAGTAGTAGATTCAGAGGATGCCAAACTTTGGAAAGAGGCCATGCACGCTGAAATGACATCTTTGAATAAAAATAAGGCTTGGGATCTGGTGGAGTTACCGGCTGGAAGGAAACCCATTGGCAGTAAATGGGTATTCAAGAAGAAGACAAATGCAGAAGAAAAGGTGGAGAAATACAAAGCTCGGTCAGTAGAAAAAGGCTATTCCCAGGTGTTGGGAATTGATTTTGGTGATATTTTTTCTCCTGTTGCCAAGGTAACTTCTATTAGATTACTTTTATCTGTTGTTGCTGCTTTTGATTTTGAGGTAGAATAGATGGATGTGAAGACAACGTTTCTTCAAGGGGATCTGAAAGAGGAAATATAAATGAAGCAACCTGAAGGATTTGCAGTGAAGGGTAAGAAAGAATTGACATGCAAGTTAGAGAAGTCTCTGTATGGGTTAAAATAGTCACCAAGGATGTTGTATCAGAAATTTGATGCATATATACGGGGACTTGGCTTCACCAGAAGCAAAGCAGATCATTGTGTGTATTTGAAATTAATTGGTGACCATGATATTTATCTGCTCTTGTATGTGGATGATATGTTGCTGGTCGGAAATAACAAAGAAATTACCAAGGATTTGAAGACCCAATTGTCCTCCAAATTCGACATGAAAGATCTTGGTCCTGCAAACTATATTTTGGGCATGGAAATTAAAAGAGATCAGGCAAAGAGGAAGCTCTGGTTAAACCATAGGAAGGATAGTAAACCAGAGGTTTAATATGAAGGATAGTAAACCAGTGAAGGTTCCTATTCCTGTAGGTGTGAAGTTATCTGTTGAGAAATGTCCCAAGACACAAGAAGAGGAAGAGGACATGTCCCGTGTTCCATATGAAAGTGTAGTCATTAACCTGATGTATGCAATGGTTTTTCCTAGACCAGACATTGCACATGCAGTGGGAGTATTGAGTAGGTTTATGTCAAAACTAGGGAAGGAGCACTAGACAACAGTGAAGCAAGTTTTCAGGTATTTGCGTGGCACTAGTGATTATGGTTTGTGCTACCAAGGAAGACCAGGATTGGACAAAGTGTTGGATATCCATGGCTTTGTTGATGCAGACTGGGCTGGAGATCTGGATCAGAGAAGATCTACAAGTGGGTATGTGTTTAACCTATTTGGAGGTGTAGTCAGTTGGATGAGTAAGAAACAATATGTAGTGGCACTATCAACTACAGAGGCAGAATACATGGCAGCCACTCATGCAAGAAAGGAAGCAGTTTGGTTGCGGAGATTGTGTTCAAGTATGGGGTTAGTATAGGGAGCTATAAGGATAGACTGTGATAACCAAAGTACAGTTTTCATGGCAAAGAACCCTACATATCATTCAAAGACAAAGCACATTGATGTTCAGTATCACTTTGTGAGGGATATGATAGAAGAGAAAAAGGTGTTGCTGGTAAAGATGGGTACTTTGAAGAATATGGCAGATGCATTGACAAAATTTGTGAGCTCTGAGAAGTTCTCTTGGTGTGGAGAAACAATGGGCATTGTAGGGCTGGATAAATGACTAATCTCTCTTGTGGTTCCATGTGGAAAGAAAACAACAAATGGGAGAATGTTGGGTTGTGTTATATTCTTTCCACGACTAGCCCACATAGTTAACCGGGGGGTTAGAGGGGGGGCAGAGCCCCCCCTTCATTGTACCGATTGCATAGCGGGGGGGTCATAGGGGGTTTGAGGGGTGCAGGTAACCCCCTTCTATGGGGTCCAGGGTAGCACCCTGGAAGATTTTGGTTTTGGACCCTATGTTAGGTTGAGTGGACCTACCTATGGTTTTGTGCATGATTTTCGCACATGGTTTTGGACGTGATGGTTTTCGGTCCATGGTTTTGGATGAGATGGTTTTTTGTCCATGGTATTGGATGCTTCGGCATGTATAAATATGTATTGTAACATTGAAAGGAATATAATGAAAAATGAAGATGGTAGTCTCGGTTTTGGGATCTAAGGGAAAATATCTGTGTATATGTGTTTTATGTGTTATGCTCTTGCATTGTTTATTTTCTGTGTTTTAGAATTCGTATGCAGGTAATTTCTGTACGGGGTTAAAACCTACAGATAATGGATGATGATCATAACTGCTTACATCCTTAGGGGTGCCTCTGACAAATAGAATGAACTAGGTGCCCCCATGCATCAATGGTGAAGCACTGCTGAATGAGGTGCTTAGGGATTGTTGGCTTGTATGGGCTTGACCCAGGTTCAGAGGTGATTTAGCCAAACAAATCCCTGTACTACTGGCCCTTTCGGCAACAGTTCACAGAGCGCGGATTGAGGTCTCACCTGAAGTAGTATGGGAGGGTCCTAGAACTAGGTTTCCGCACCCTGGGGATGTCTTATTAGCTTCTGGCGATCCGTGGTTTGACCCTACGTACAGGTCGCTACACGCATCTATTAGTCCCTCGCAACCTATGATGCTGCCTTCGCGCAGCCCTACTCGGGGCATGATCCGTATTATACCCAAGTTTCTTACTATTTAACTTGTTATTACCTGATTACTTAACTTATCTGTGTAATACTAGTGATAATTAACAGTATATCCAGCAATCATATAAGTGCACGTGATAAACAAAACAATATGAATGTATACAATGCAATACAAAAGCAGATGCACAGAATTTGGAATCAACTTCTCTTTATTATTCTTCATTCAAGGTTACAGACTCGAAACCGCCCTGCAGCTGGGTCCATGCACTCAGCTGCGGACTCTACTAGGCCTCTGCACACTCAACTACAGAGCCTCTTCCTACTACTATGACCCAATACACTTAGACTCTTACTCTATTCTCTATCTCTTTTTTCCCTCCTTCCTTCGCTAAGTAGATATCTTTACAACTTAGAGCCTCGCTCTATTTATACAATCCCATGGTCCACAGACCATGGGTAGGTCGACATGACATTACATCACATTACAAAACTTAGGGCGGACAACCCTATGACTCAACCTATACTTTGCACTTCGTGCCCGCAATTCACGGAGTTTTACAATACATCTGACCAAAACTTGGGCTTTGAGCACCAAAACATGCTGTGGGGGGGATTCCATGCCCAATAGGCCCCCAACACAATCATTGTGACTTTCCCTTGAGTCACTCTGTCGGCACGATAATCTTTGCGCGAAGTCCCTCCAACTAGTCCAGAACGACTTGAATGTTGGCTGGGCATGGAGCTGCTGCCTGCTGTACCTACTGCATTCTTGTTTCTGAATCATCTGTGTCTGAATTATGTCCTTACATTTGTATCGACATCCACTGCATATGTTTATAGTCCTGCGCCCTTGTCCGGCTCCTTGGGTCGTGAAGGCTGTACTTCGGCCGGTTAGTCAGATAGCCGTCCCACCCGTGTAGGGCTTCAAGCAGCTGTCGTTTACTTTGCCTGGGAAGGGTTCTCCATTTAGTTTGACTAGATAAACCACACCTCCATTTGTGACCTCCTTAACCATGTATGTTCCCATCCAGTACATTCTGAACTTTCCCGGAAATGTTTCAAACTTACTGTCATACAACAGCACTAAGTCGTTTACCTTGAAGGTGCGCAACTTGATATGGCGATCATGCCAAGCCTTTTCACGCTATTTTTGTACCTGTTGATGAAATCTAGCCAGAAATCATTCTTCCTCGAGTTCTTCTAATTGTGTGAGCCTTTCTTCCAGAGCTTCGTGGTCCGTCATTTCTATGAGCGCTGCTATTCGCAGACTAGGTATGATGTATTCCATCAGCATGACAACTTCCGTGCCATAGACTAACCGAAAAGGTGTTTGTCCCATCAATTTCTTACACATTGTCCTATAAGCCCATTGTACGACAAGTATGCGCAGGTCCCAATCGTTTCGCTGCACGTTACTCACTTTGGTCAGCGCAGTCTCCAGTATTTTGTTGAATGCCTCTACTATCCCATTAGCTTGTGGGTGGTACGATGTACTTTTCTAATGATACACTTGGAACTCTTCTATGAGCACGTTGATGGTTTCATACAGGAAATGTGTTCCATGATCACTCATCAAGATTTTCAGACAGTCAAATCGTGTCAACACGTTTTCAAACAAAAATTTCGTAGCTGTAGCGGTTGTGCAGTCCTTGACCGGCTGCGCTTCTGCCCATCGTGTCAGGTACTTATTCACGTTGATGATGTAGTGCGCGCCTGTCTTTCCCTGAGGTTTTATCAGTCCCACAAAGTCGATTGCCCATTTTCCAAATGGCTGCAGTGTCATTGGTGGATTTAATGGCATCTTGTTCCTTCGTGATGGTTTTCCAGTCCTTTGACATATATCGCAGGCCTTACAGTGTGCTTTCAAATCCTGGTGCAGGGTCAGCCACGAAAACCCTGTGTGAAGAATCTTCTATATGGTCACGTGTCCTGCATAGTGTCCTCCTACAGCGCCCCCATGTGCTTCCCCGAGGATCTGACCTCGTTCAAATTCAGGTACATATCTTCGCAATATCTCATCATTGCCCATTTTGTAGAGGTGCCCCACAATGACAGAAATGTTCGCCGCGTGTACCACCAATTCTTTCTTCTGTTGGACTGAGTATTCCTTTGGCACAATCCCTGTTGTTAGAAAATGGATTATATCTTCAAAGTGTCCATTTGTGACGTGCACTGCAAAGAGCTATGCATCAAGTAGTCCCTCTTCCAAATTCGTTGGTTCCTCGCCCGTCTCAATTCATGACAAGTGATTTGGTCCTGCGTTTAGGTGTCTCGGCTTGACTATAACCTCAAAATCATATTCTTGGAACAGTAAGAGCCATCTGCATATGCACCCCACCAACACGGGCTTATTCACCAGGTATTTAAACGCGGAATGGTAGGTATGCATCTTGAAATGTCCTCCGAGTAAAGTGTCAGTATTTTTGGAGCACGTACACCATTGGCAACCCCTCGTGCTCGGTGGTAGAATAGTTCTTTTTGGCTTTGGACAATCTCTCACTTGCAAACTCGATCGGGTGATCCACGCCCTCCGCACCCTCCTCTGTGAGTACGACTTCCAGTGCAATACATGACACATCAACATGTACATGAAATTCCACATCCCATTTTGGGAAGACCAGGATTGGAGTGCAGGCCAGTTTCCCCTTGAGGACATCCAAACTCTTCATGCAATCATCATTCCAACAATATGTAACATCCTTTTTCAATAGCTTTTCCATTGGCGCTATTATTTGGGCATAACTTTTGATGAACTTCTCATGTGTCCCAAAGTAGCACGCAGTTGTTTAACACTTGGTGGTGCTTTCAAATTGAGAATAATGAAAATCTTTGCAGGGTCCACCATCAGTCCTTGTTTGCAGACCACATGTCCCAGTAGGTTTCCAAAGGGAACGAGGAATGTGTACTTCTTAAGGTTCAGCGCAATCTGGTGTCGATGGCAAGTATCTAGCATCAAGCATAAGCTTGCTTCATGGTGCTTAACTAATCCAAAGACAGTCCAATCATCTAGATAGACCTCCAAGAACTTGTGGATGTATTCTTTGAACGCAGCCACAATGATGCGCGAAAATAAGGCTGATGCATTGTTTAGTCCAAACAACATAATGGTGTATTGAAAGCAGCCCCATTCTATTGCGAAGGTTGTTTTTCTCCTATCTTCCGGCGTGATCTTGATCTTATGGTACCCCAAGAACCCTTCTGTGAATGAGTATGCTTCCTAACCGCCAACATTCTCCAGTACTTCATCAGTGAATGGTGTCGGGAATGGATCGTATACACAGGTGTCGTTCAACTTTCTGAGGTCCATGCATATTCTTATTTCGCCCTTCTTTTTTTTCTCCTATACTACCATAGGACTCACCCAGTCAGATTCTTCCATTGGTTCAATAATTCTGGCTGTGAGCATTTTGTCTAATTCATTGTAGAAATTTTCTTTATACTTTGGATTCAAGCGGTAAGGCCGCTGCTTAGCTGGCTTTGCGTCAGGTTTCAGGGTGATATTCATCATGCCCAAGTCACCAACGATCCCTTGTGAGTCCGTAATTTTGGTCGGGAACAAGTCTTGGTATTCACGGAGTAACTCAGTGACCTTATCCACCGTGGCATCGTCCCAATAGTCCCCAAGCATTGCGTAATTCGGCTCCGCCTCCGTTCCAATGTTGACCTGCTTTGTCTTTAGCGACGCGGTGATGTCAGGGTCTTCAAGTGATGGTCCGTGAATCTCACGACAGCCTTCCATTTCTAAAATGTCAATATTTCATGGGTCCTCATCATCCTCCTCAACATTTACGTTATAACACTCTAGTGCACAACTCAACTGTGTCGCCCATTCTGGCTGAAGTACTTCCATTGGCTCCTAGAGTATTTTGAAGATAACTACTTTTACTTCCTGTAGCGCATCGTCAACAGTATCTGACCAACGATATTCAAATGTGAAGGTTAACAGAAATCCCTCACGTAAGACATCCCATGCGCTCGTACCATGGCGGAGCTCCGTCTTAGTATACCAATTCATGGGTATGACATCCAGTGTATGATAGAATAAATGTACCCATTTAGGCTGTGGCTGTTCCCCGTAGACCTTGGTCCATTTCGCGAGGTGTGTACATGGATCATCTCATCTATCATATTTGTCTACTAGCCGTATCTACAGTTTCCCAAATAGTAAGCACATCATTCTTCTGCATCTGTGCCAGTCCTCAAAACTTCCTTGATGTGTACCCCACCATTGTGCGGGTGTTGCGCGTAGTGCCCACTTCAGAGCATCGAACCGCTGCTGTTTTGGTACTACGTTTTCAAATTTGCTCAAGAATTCATCCACCGCTATCAACCCATCATATGTCGGTAGATCCCTTGCCTCTGTTGTCACGTAGTGCAGTGATCTAACCATCATGTTGCAATTAAGCGTTGTTACTTCGTGCAACCGATTCTGCCATCGCTCTATCTCTTCGTCTGAATCTGAAGTGCAGGAGCTTTCACACTCCCATGAAATCCTTCCCTCTGCAGTCAGATTCACCAAATCCTCTTCTCATGCAGCTATCTTGTAAATACAATCAAGATCGTCATCACTATCATAGTTGCACACTAGTTCAGTGTATCGCGCTCCTTCGGCTGGATCTAGTGGTACTACTACACATAGTGAATTTTTCTCAAAGATAATTTTGTGCTTCTTCAGATTATGACTCCATTCATATCGGTGGCCCAGTCTATACCTAGTAGCGCAGGATAGGGATTACTGTCATCGACAATCTCTATCACTTCAAAATCCGCTTGTGCTCGTACCTTCAATGTCTACTGTTACCCCTTGCAATCTTCCCATGGGTAAGATCTTTTGTTGGTTCGCCATTCGTAACTGAATAGGAGACCACTGTAGCACAGGTCTGCTCATGCATTCCCATGTTTGTTTTGGAAGTACATTCACATCCGATCCGAGATCCAGGATTACTTGATCCATTTCATACTTGCTGATTTACGCAGTCAACCTCATTTCCCTTCCTGTGCACAATGCATGCTTTCCAAGTTTCGGGACCACGCACAGTTCTCCTGACCCCGCGCACCTAGTGATAAGTTCCTGTAGTCTTTTTACTACCTTTCTATCACGTAGCAGTTTCATGCATGTCTCCAAAAAGGTAGTGAGCATTGAAGGATCCATCCCTAGTTCTAGTTGATCCTTACTACCTAAAGTGGAGGCCTCCGTGAAGCTCTTCTTAGCTTCCATGAATGTATCCTTCGCGCGTTATAAATCAAATTTGGGTTCCTTTGTAGGAGTCGTGTGAACCCACACTTTCTTCTGATTGCGTCCCTTTATCATCACCAATGGTCATACCAATCCTGAGCATCATGTTTACATTCAGGTTTTCTTCGTGCCGCTCAGACCTCATCATCCATAAATTCTGAGTTAGAGGGGGTTGAAGTACCCCTTTTTCACGCAGTCTCGCTATCAAGATAGGGCAGTCTTCTACCTCATGATCAAACTGAGTACAATACAAACATGATGTCCTTGTCAGGTTTGTACAATCATGGGCATAGTGCCCTGGCCCTCTGCAATTGTAACAAATTAGTTGTCCGCGACCCCTTCCTAGTCCCATTCCACCTCGGCCTCGACCGCGCCCCTGAAATCCAACACGCACCATTCCTGCATTTGGGTTGAGGGTTCACATTTCAGTCTGCCCCTATAATTAGGAGTCTAATCCATCATTAGTTTGTAGCTTCTGCAGGTGCATTCATCATGGCCTACCAACCTGCAAAAATTATAAAACAATTGCTGGGATGTCTGCGCATACTTCTGTAATACATGACAATTATCTGTAGTGTGTTTTCCTCCTATCTGACAGATTGCGCACCATAATGTAGGCACCACGCTTGGTCCTGCCTATGCCTCAGGTATTAGCGGCATTGGCCCTCCTCTTTCTAATTAATTCTCAAACACTGGACAATGGTCCTTGTCATGCCCCTGGCCTTTGCATTTTATGCACCATACCTCCTCACGTGCCTCTGGCCGAGGTGTCCTATCCTATTTCAAAATCTGCATCTCTAGACACAGATTTTGCAGTTGTGCGTGGATTTTTTGGACTCCTAGACCAGGCTCTTGTATAGGGGTCTCATGTAATCTCATCGCCATCTCCAAAGCTTCGGCCTGGGTGGAAAGTTTTTGCTGCGACGGCGCTGTCCTTAAGTGTAGTGTTAGTGATGCTACAAACCATTCGCAGTGCTGTCCATATGTCAATGTCATGTTGGCTTCGCGAATCATACCCATCAGTCTTTGATCCAGATCCCAGGGGGTCTCGCTCGAGAGCATCGTGATCTATTTAAACCCGATGATTGATTGTGTTTCTGACTTTGGCCTGCTAAATTACCTATTCAGTGTGGTCTGGATTTATGTGATTCCTGTGTTTGGATGGTACCATGTTAATGCACGACCCTACAATGCACTCACTAACGCATCCTTCTTGATATTGTCATCCACGACTCCTTTCTCTTCCCATACTGGTCTTACCATGAACTAGAATTGGTCTGGGTCTTCATTCCCTACTCCTCTAAATACCGGTAGTTTGATCACACTCACCATACTGAACTGTGGTGGTGGTGGTGGGATGGGTGGAGATGGAGGTGAGGAGGGTGAGATGGGTGGCGATGTAGGTGGAGGTGGTAAGCACGAAATTCACTACCTTATCAGACTGACCGCGCTTCTCAGAGAAACTTTCATGAGCTCTTCCTCGCTTTCTCGTGAGGGGGAAATTAAGGGACTGGTTTCCAATTCTTCACTCTTCCGCTTTTGTAGGTCTTCCCACTTCACGTAGTCCTAAACATTATTTTATTCGCATAACCTGCTTTTCACACAATAACATCTTAATCCAAGTGTTCAAAGATTTAATATACTTACCTCGTGGTGCCTTGAGGAAACATCGCTCTACCTCATTGTAGCTGATGGTCATGTCTACCGCGAACTCAGTGATAAATCCTCCTATAATTCAGCCGAGCCAATGGTCCACAACTTGTGTGATCTTATATCCTGACGCTTCTAGTCTATGCACTAATTCCGTAGTCCACATGATTGGTTTGTCGAGCCTACACCTTCCCTGACTGTATGCTAGCTTCACGATCCACTTATACAGCTTAGAAGGAAATGATGCAAAGAAAATTTCGTGGATTTCCATACACAAGTAGCTCTCCAACCACTATTCCTTAGTTACTTGCGGATTTCTATTTTCTTGCGCCGCGAACTCATCAATCTTCTTTTCCAACTTCAATTTCTTTATTTGTTGGATTCCAGCAACACGACATCAAACATCCCTTATGCAGATCCCAGTCCCGGTAATGGAACCATTCGTTGGCTTGTATGGGCCTGACCTCGGTTCAGAGGTGATTTAGCCAAACAAATCCCTGTACTACTGGCCCTTTCGGCAATAGTCAACAGAGCACGAATTGAGGTCTCCCCTGAAGTAGTCGGAGAGGATGATAGAACCAGGTTTCTGCACCCTGGGGATGTCTAATTAGCTTCTGGCGGTCCGCGGTTTGACCCTACGTGCACGTCACTACGCGCATCTATTAGTCCCTCGCAACCTATGATGTTGCCTTCGCACAACCCTACTCGGGGCACGATTCATATTATACCCAAGTTCCTTACTATTTAACCTGTTATTACATGATTACTTAACTTATCTGTGTAAGACTAGTGATAATTAACAGTATATCCAGTAATCATATAAGAGTGTGCGATAAACAAAACAGTATAAATGTATAGAATGCAATACACAAGTAGATGCATAGAATTTGGAATCAAATTCTCTTTATTATTCTTTGTTCAAGGTTACAGACTCGACACTGCCCTGTGCACTCAACTACAGGGGTTTGCGCATTCAGCCGCAGACTCTACTAGGCATCTGTGCACTTAGCTGCAGAGCCTCTTCCTACTACTACAATCCAATACACTTAGACTCTTACTCTATGCTTTATCTCTTTTTTCTCTCCTTCCTTCGCTAATTAGCTATCTTTACAACTTAGAGCCTCACTCTATTTATACAATCCCGTGGTCTACGGACCATGGGTAGGCAGACATGACATTACATCACATTACAAAACTTAGGGTGGACAACCCTATGACTCAACCTATACTTCGCGCTCTGTGCCTGCAATTGCTGGAGTTTTACAATACATCTATCCAAAACTTGGGCTTTGAGCCCCAAAACATGCTGTGGGGGGATTCCATGCCTAATAGGGATGCATGGGTTTTTGACTCTGGGTTCCTCCCATGCATCTAAATGTAAGCACTACTCAATGAGGTGCTAAGATATGCATGGGTCTTCTACTAAATGATAGAACTGCAAAGGTCACAAAGTAAGATACTACCCTGACATGAAAACTATGCTGGTTCAGAATGTGAAGGAGATTGACAACCTCAATGGGAAGTAATGATTCCGATTGTGCCATCTGAGGTTGTCTTGTAAAGGGGGGGAAGCCAAGGTACTGCTTCAGTCCTAAAAGATAGGTGTTGAATTTGACAAGAAAGAAGTGCCAGCTGACCAAAAATGCTGATCTGGGGAATCGTTGTGAAGGAATAAAGATGGTTATAACGTGATGGGTCATAAAGGCATGATAACAAGAGCTGAAAGGATGGGTGGATATTGAAAATTTCCCATGGTTGGAGCTATAATGTGAGTGACGACAATTAAAACAATTCTTGTGGGGGAAATTCCCCTAGATTCGGTAGGACATCCACGGTGGGTATGAGCATGTTATGACTATCATGGAAAATAAAAAATAAATATGGATCATGATGTGGTGATGAAAGCAAGCTCCAACCTCGAGCAACTAGGGAATGATGCCAGGTAACTGATACAAAAATATGGTTGGAAATCCTTTTCCTAAAAATTTTGTACACTTTCCAAAGGAATGTAAAAGTGGGTTGGGATGTAAAAACACCAAGATGGGTTCCCCAAGAAAATGGTGGCCTGCGTAATGATGCAGGTGGGATATTTTTCTGTAGGCGGGGACCGCATTGGTTGGTCTCATTCTCAGGGTGATGAGGAGGATGAAGTGACACATATAGGCTTATTTCCAAATGGAGAAATGATAAGACGCATGTAGAATGCGAGTGTACACTCAATTCAATACGATAATGAATAATAATGGTGGCCTGGGAGAGGGGATTGTAAGTAATGAGTAATGAGTAAAGAAGAGGAGAATGAGGTTTATCTTAAATACATACGAATGAGATGGTCCCCAGGATCGAGGGAATGGTCATGGATCCTGATAGTATATGGTGAACTACAAAATGAGGTGATCCATGTATGGGAGGTGCTACCAATCGACATGGGAATTTATGAGGTGCAGGTGGAAGGTGGTGGTAAATGTGGTTGAGATGATGGA
The DNA here is from genome assembly GCA_000404065.3 of Pinus taeda. NCBI lineage: Eukaryota > Viridiplantae > Streptophyta > Pinopsida > Pinales > Pinaceae > Pinus > Pinus taeda. The sequence goes on from APFE031260369.1 coordinate 40,352, forward strand.
CCCTATGGTTAATTTCAGAGAAATGATGTCAAGATATGAAAATATTTCAAGGAAGCCTATCATGCTAAGTCGAGAATGATACCTTAACTATTGATTGTCAACATGGGACTAATTCTGTTGAGAAACTGTGGGGTTACCTGTAACTTCGACAACCAATACCTCAAGTGAACACATCATGATGAAATCATGCATAATATGAAATGTGCTAAACAATATGCATAAAAAAACATGGAAAAACACACCTGATGGGTACTTTGAACAATGAAATGGGCCCAAGAATGAGTGTGTTGTTGAAATGGAATGGAGGGTACCAAGATGCAGATGACGTTGTTCTTATCCCAGCAAAATTGACGATTTTGTGAAAGGAGGGCATGAGCTCCTGAACTGGCCTATGGAAGGTGAAAAAGAGGGAAATACACTAGCGGTGTCGATTGGGCCACTGAGAGATCCCCACATCCGACACCAACATTTTTAAGGTTGAAGGGAATTACTCGATAGGTGGATGTGCCCCATGGGGTGGTAAAATTTGTTTTGTATTGATTAGTATGTCATATTTGAATTTAGTTATACCTTGAGAAGCCATCCATGAAGGATAAGGCCTCGTGATCGACACATGCATTAATTACCTAATATATGAAGGGTGTAGGGTAATTGTCTTTCAGACATTATTTGTTCAGATCCCTGAAATTAGTAGAAACTTTGATGGTGCCCTGTTTCTTCATGAAAAGTACAGGGTTAGAAACCTTAGCCATGTGAGCGATAGGGTTAATGAAACCAACTTTGCGAAGCTTGTTGATTTATTGTTTGATTTATTTTGCTTTAGAGAGATGGAGATGATGCTACTTTTGCCTAACAGGCTAGGCATTAGGCCATGTGTCAATATGGTGCTCCATGATAGTAGAAATAATGCCTAAAATTTTTGAGTAAGATCATGCAAATATGTCCCTATATTCTTGGAAAAGGGCTTTGTATGAGGCCACTTTGTCTTGGAAGCATCCTTCGCTAGCGAAATCTCTTCGATTATGCTCAACTTGGTCGAAATATCTACCTTGATTATCAGTGAGATATTAGACACATTCCCTTCCTCAAATGCATTTGGTGCCGGGATGGGATTTTTGAACCAACCTTCATGTCTTGGTGGTAGAAAGTCATTTGTTTATATTGTACATATTTTATAGCTTGGTTCATGAATAGTTGAAAACGATTTCTTAGCTAAAAAGAAAGAACGATGATGCATGGTATCCCATGGACATTCAGGTTATGTCATGGCCTCTATAATATCTTTATCTGATTGAAAAATATTATCTAATGGTGATATGGGTTGTGCAAGGTTGTGAGGATGGGATTGAGACCTAGTTGTGATGGTTGACAAACAAGAGAATGATTTGGTGGTTGTTGTTGTAAAAATCAATGATGTTGATAATATGCAGATTAGATGGGTCGACACAGTCAGTGGTGGGTGTAGCAGTCTTGATACCAAGAAATTTGAGCATATGACATGAATTAGTGTTCCTATGGCTGAGGAAGTGAATCTTATGTGATGTTGCATGTGTTATATTCTTTCCACGACTATCCCACACACGGGAGGGTTACAGAGTAGGCGGTAGCCTACCCTGTACATTGTGCTGCGCACTGCTGGGGGGTCATAGGGGGACGGTAGCCCCCCTGGACGGGGTCCGAGGAGGCACCCCAGGAATTTTTTTTGGACCCTTTATTAGGTGGGCAGACCTACCTATGGTTTTATGCATGGATTTCACACATAGTTTTGTGCACGATGGTTTTCGGTTCATGGTATTATGTAGATCTGGTTAAGGGAACTACGATTATGTTCTAATCCATGGTTAATGGATTGGGGTTTATGGATGCTTTAGCATGTATATATATGTATTGTAACATTGAAAGGAAAATAATGAAAAATCGATCTGGCAGTACCAGTTTTGGGATCCAGGGGAAATCTTTGTGTATATTTGTTTTATGTGTTATGATCTCGCCATTGTTTATTTTATGTTTCTAGAATTCATATGCAAGTAATTTATGTATGGGGTTAAAACCTACAACATGTTGTTAGAATATCCATAATGACATCTTGGTGATGAGTGGGATAAGGTTCATACGATAACGTTGGTATCCTAGGAGCCAATGCATCTTCCTCTATGAGAGGATGGTGTTTAGGGATTTGGTGAACTGGTTGGTGCTGTATCCTAATCTATCCAAATGTTCGTGACATAGGAAATGTATCAGAACTATGAAAGTTGCTGGTACCATAATATTGCATAAGGTGTTACAAATGGGGTACTATTGGCCCTCTATTTTTCATGATGCACGGAAATATGTTCAAGGGTGCGATAGCTTCCAACATATGGGACACCCTGGTCGGTCAAATGAGATGCCGTTACAACTCAACTAGCTCTTGAGCCCTTTGAGAAATGGATTATCAAATTCATTGGACCATTCAATCCACCTTCACATCAGGAAGTCCAAATTCTGGTCTGCACAGATTATGTGATGAATTGGGTAAAGGCCAAGGTTGTTGCGAAAGAAACAAAACAAGTTGTCTCAGACTTCTTATTTGAAGAAAATTTTGCTCGGTATGGAGTACCTAGAGAGATAGTTTTAGATGGGGGTGCGTAATTCACATCACATCTGATAGCAGGACTTATGAAGAAGTATGGAATCAAGCACAGGGTGACATCTCAATATAATCCTCAGGAGAATGGTCAAGTTGAGAGTACAAATAAAGTGTTGGAGAATATCCTTATGAAGACTGTAGTAAACCATTGCCGAAATTGGGCTGAAAATCTTACTGAGGCACTTTGGGCATATAAAACAACATGGTAGAACACAACGATATTTTCACCATATGAGCTTGTCTATGGGAAATCCCCTTTGTTTCTAGTGGAATTCGAAATTAAGATGCTCAAGATAGCCCTTGAAGTAGGTTTGGATCTTTCAAAAGGATAGGAACACTGAATGGAACAATTTAACGATTTGGATGAAATTTGTTTAATAGCTATCCAGAACATGTTGCGATTCAACATCAATGAACTAAATGGCATGATAAATTCATCAAGAAAAATGTGTTTGAAAGAAGAGATTGGGCATTGCTCTACAACTCTCGGTTCAAAAATTGTAAAGGAAAACTTTGCTCTAGATGGATGGGACCATATGAAGTTGACACGGTGTTTGATAACGGGAATGTTAGACTTGTAACAATCGATGATGCACATACTCCCTGATTGTAAATGGACATCGTCTCAGATGGTATCACCATCCAAATTCTAAAGAATCATTTATTAAACATCTCTCTGATAATTCTGGTTTTGAAATTGTTAGTGGAGAGAAATCTTCCTCTGCACCTCTTTTTTAGTTCAAAAAAGTAAAAATAAAAATAAAATACACACACACACCCACACCCACATATAATATAATATAATATAATGCTTTAAGAAAAGTCTTTCAGTAGAAATCAATTAAGAGTTTTGGCTGACTTTTCTTAATTCTTTATGGATTGCAAAAGCCTGAATACATAAAATAATAAAATGTTATTACTACTCTATATTATTTTTCTTGCAGGTTCTTCACTAGTGTTGCTACTCTGTCAGTGTTGTTACTCCCCCAGTGTTGTTACTTTGTGGATGTTGATTTCGTCTAAGTACTTCACTGGTGTATTTACTCCTCCGGTGTTGTTACTCCGTTCATGGTGATTCTATCTTTCTTCATTGGTGCTATTAATCCTCCAGTGTTGTTACTTTGTTCGTAGCGATTGAGTTTAAGTACTCATCTAGTGTTATTACTCCTCCGGTGTTGTTACTGATCCGATGTTGTTACTCCTTCGGTACTGTTACTTCTCCGACGCTGTTACTCTATCAAGGTAAGTCACCAGGTAGACTTACCAGGTACATCCCTGACCGACTTCACAGATTTGATTGATATTTCAGCTTAGACATGACCATGAATGGTCATCTCTTAGTTGGGGGGGAGGTGTCATATTTAATGTTAAAGATGTCATATTTAATAGAAATGATGATCCGTCATTATCTCTATTGAACCTCGTGCCAACTCATACATCCCACAATTATTATTTGGATACCTACCATACCTTGCACATTTATCCATACACATTAGAACTTGAACCACATACGATTGCATTCAATTATGTTCCTTTCCAATGCGTTGTAATAATTTCCATTATTACCACGATCTACCTTGTATTTTCCGCATAACATTTTCCAAAATTTCCCTATCACCAAATCCTTTGCCACCGCAATCCCTATCATGACAACTTTACTATCTAACTAACACTCTCCTCAATGGTTTTGCTGCTACTTCGAGTGCTGCTACAACTAGAAGAATGGGTGGGAAAGATGTTAGGGACGAACCGGAAGACACAATGCAGGTCCAGTGCCATCCAAATTTTTTTTCAAGATGCAGGATGGCACACCTATTTTGAGAGGTTGTAGGGAGTTGATGAATCTGTTACAGTCAAATTTGCATTGAATTTGGATGGGAATTATTCCAGAGTCCGTGCGCTAGAAATTTCCGTCACTGAAGAAATTATCTCGACTATTAGCGGATTGCTGCAAGGAGGGAAACAACGGTTCACCCAGAAATTTCCCTTACCAGAATTTCCAGAATTATTCTTGTAGGCAGGAGAAAATGTGGTTTAGAAGAGAAGGGGATATGATCAGAAATCCTTGCCACATCCATGGGCCGAGGTCGCATACTTCGTTATGCGATACAATATTTGTGAAGGTCAGCTCTCTACCTTGTTAAAATACCATTTTAAACTTCTTGCATGCCTTCAGTTATGTCATGTGCATTTACTAGATATGCCAGATTTATTATGGAATAACCTTCAATTAATGGCATGGTCTGCTCATCGGTCGTGCCAAGCAGTGGCGGTCCTAAAAAACCACAGGCTTGTTAGGCTGCTGGTGGTGCATGCCTTGTCACACACTGTTGGAAATAATACTGAGAGGGGGGGGTGAATCATTGTTATCAAATCAATATAACTTTTTCATTTCCATATTAAGATTCATATACGCTACTTCAGTTAAGGCAAACCATGTGTATACGCAACTGTGTGTAGTGAAACAAGCGTATATCCAGTAAACTTATGATTCAGTTAGTTGATTCTTAATGAGTGCATCAGAACATTATTAGCCATATGAACAGTAAACAGGAGCAGTAAAATAGAATAGATCATCAGACTCAAGAAGCACACATGAACACCCTGATATAAGGTGGAAACCCAATGTGGGTGAAAACCACCTGCTGCAAGTCGTCTCTATCTTCTTTTAATAAGAAACTTCTTTTTACAATATTTCTGTACTGGTGCAGTCTTATACCAGTACACAGGCTTCTACCTATAGAAAGCTACAACCTTCTCTCATTCTCCAGCTTCTCCTGGAAGGGAGTTGCAACCCCCTTAGCTCTTGTACTAGCCGATCCTTTTACTAGTACGTAGGTGCCAGCTTACTGAATGCTCCAACCTTCACTTGTTTTCCAACTGCTACTGGAAGGGAGCTACCACCCCCTTTTCTCTTGTACTAGCTGATGTACTAGTACATAGGTGCCGACCTACAGAAGACTGCAACCTTCTCTTTCTTCCTCCAGGTACCATGTTTCATAATTTTTCAGACTGGATACTCCTAAAGCAAACCAACATAATCTGAAGGCCATGTTTCATTCAATTTTCATATTGGACCCATCAATATCATTGAAGCACACAATCAATCTACACTAGCATCATCAATCTCTGAATCACCCAATACTAAATCACTGAAACCCTGTCAACAAACTGCAGTCACCAGAACACAGAGCATAACACAAAACTCTGCAACAACATTAAGATCTAACTATATGTTGAGCCCCGAACTTGCATCTTTCCTACACATTTTTCTAGATTCTTTCCATTCACCTGGACCTCCTAAGTTATCAACATCATTGCATATTAGTCATAAAAGAGCATTTTAAAGTGGTTTTTTGACTATGTCCTTGTGTTTGCTGTTTGAACAAGATTTTTTCTTATGAGCTGCGGAATCTTGTCACTTTCCACAGCTGGTTCAACTTTCCACAGCCGTTTTTGTTAAACTATAGGTTGCAGGTGTCACGAGGCAAAGCAAGGCAGATGGGCAAGTTGGAAATGACCTGGACATGGATCAGGTCCCATTGGTCCAGCTGCATTCATCAAAGAAGGCCGTGGTCAACGGTAATCAAGCTGTGGTCAAACAGGAGAGTCCTACAGCAACATGACTCCATTTTCAAGCACGTGAAGACTTTCGTGGCCGTTTCTAGATCTCTGGAGGCACGTGACACCTGTAGTCTGACCATGATGTGGATCCAACAACCGCTTTCAATAGATTGCCTAACCTCGGTGACCATGATGCTAAATCCATGGACGTTGTTCTTCACGTGTCCTCTGTTCACGTTGTTTTACAAGAAAACAGTTATGTAACCTTTGTTATAAATAACGCGTTCTTATACGCATAGTAGTTAGTATTTTGAATATGATTTGCTTTGAAGAACTCACTGTGCTGTGACACTAGTTTTATTGCTGTAACTGTGTTCTACATGCTTGCGTGAACGTAATTTTGGATTGATAGCCTGTTGGCCGAGGTTGTGCAGAGGGCTCCTGCACACTGAGGTTTCGTTTCCATTTTTGCTGTATAGTCTTTATGTATCATTTCTTTTTACTGCACATGTTTTATAGCTATTCACTTGTATATATATTTCTAACATTTCACTTCTATCCATGACTTTACAAGCTTTGTATAATGATGATCTGTGTGTGCATGTTTCAGGATAGAGTAGGCAGCCCGGGCATTTGTATAAAATTTTCACAATAACTAGTGATATAGAATTGATCTTCTGCTAACTTTGCTTTTTGTAGTTTCTTTTAAGTTCTGTTTTGTTGATTTCAGTCTTGTTCAATTGTTTTGGTAAAGTTAGTTTAGAAATCAACTCACTCATTTCATTGACAGTTACCTCCGAAAGCCATAGCTAGACTAACTGGCGAGGGATTGAAATATGAATGCTGTGAATTGATTTTAGTTTACTTTTCTGCAATTAGATATTGGATTGCTCATTTCATGGAAAGTTACCTCCGAAAGCCATAGCTAGACTAACTGGCGAGGGATTGAAATATGAATGTTGTGATTTGATTCTAATTTACTTTTCTGCAATTAGATATTGGATTGCTCATTTCATTGACGGGTACCTCCGAAAGCCATAGCTAGACTAACTAGCGAGGGATCGAAATATGAATGATGTAATTTAATTTTAGTTTTACTTTCTTTGCAGTCTTTGATTTCCTTGAGTGCAGTAGCTTAAATAATTTTTCTTTATTTAGATAGCAGCAGAGACGATAGTTCCATAATCAGTAGTTCATTAATTACTTGTTTTAAATAGAAGCATATTTTTCATTCTTGATTTAAGTATTATTTTGTGCTAGTATGTTTTAAGACCTTCTGAAGTGTTAAATTTTGGGAACCCTTATAAAGGACATAATTTCCTTAAAATTTATAACCATACTTGCCTTCTAGAAATTTAGGAATAGGAATTCCATAAACAAAGATAAAAACCCCCAAAACAACATAAAAATGTAAGAAATAGGTTATCTTGCACATATAGTGCGCCACACTTCATCAGCTTACGAATCCCGGATTGATAATTAATGTAGCAATTTAGGACACACTAAATTGACCAAACATTTTGGCGCCGTTGCCGGGGAAGTGTAACTAGGTAGCCAATTTCTTTAAAAAAAAAACAACAATAAAAAGAAGGGAAAAATTGATAACTTCTTGAAGTATGCTCTCCTCTTGCACTTAGTGTGATCTGGAGGATCAGAAAAGAGAGTTATTGGTTCAATAATTTCTTGAGTATGCTCTCTTCTTGCACCTAGTGTGATCTAGAAGATCAGAAAGAGAATTATTAGCCCAATTTGAGGAGAAGAATAAAAATAAAAAATGACATGCATAGAGCAAGAGATTCTAGGGGAAGGTTTATAGCTAGAGCTAAGAGTTCGATCTTCACAACTCTAGCTTCTTCAAGGCATAGAAAAGATTCACCACCATCTACTCCTAGCCTTAAGATTCCTAGAATTCAAGGAGTAGAAGCTGAATTAGAGGATTCTCCTACACTATCTACCAAATCTCATCTAGGAGAAGACCCTTTCTTCACTTCTACAGGAGAGCATATTGTAATCAAAGAAGTAGAATCACCCGAAGAAGAAAAGGAAGAAACTCTCTCTCATCCACCCTTGATAGAAGAACCAAAAGACTCTGAGGAAACTATCATGACGGAGGAAGTAGTAAATGGATTTGGGGGTAGAGGTGGAGGTAATAATGGAAGAAATAGGGAAGGAGATAACTCGTTTGGATTCCCTATAGTTGATGAGGAAACTCACACAAAGATGAAAAACATCTCACCATCTGTCTTTCCCAACTTTTATGCATTGCGAAGTGAGGATCCTGAAACATTTCTGTTTGAGTTTGAAGTCGTGTGCCGAACCTATGACTATATGGAAGACTCAAAAACTCAAACTGTTTCCTCCAACATTAAAGGGAGCCACTTTGAAATGGTTCATGGGATTAGTCACCCAATCTATTAGGACTTGGAATGATATGAACCAAACATTTTTGGATAGATACCTAGATTATTTTATGCCCACCAATCACAAGGATGAGGTATTTAAAATGATGCAAAAAGAAGATGAAAACTTGGAGGATTTACTTGAAAGATTTCAATACAATTTGAAGAGAGAAAAAATGAGTAACTTAGATGAGGAAACTTTGAAAGCCCTTTTATTGAAAGCCATTAGAGATGAATGGATAGATATTTTAAACATGATGGGGAAGGGAGACATTTTTCAACTTCCACTTTGTGACATAGCAGAACTATGTGTCCATCTCTCGAGAGGAAAATCTAAAACGGGAAAAGGGCCTAGAGATCCTTCTCTTATCAGAGCAAACAAATCTGCAACTGGATCAGTAAGTAGAACAGAGAATGGCAATATGCTTGATGAATTCAAAACTGATATCCTAGGGAGTCTTAGTGAACAACTAGACACCCTTAAAATTCAAAACAAGCAGAAAGCAGAAACTGATGCTCTAGCCATCTTTTGTCTGAAATGTAGGAAGAAACATGCTCTAAGGGAATTCCCCTTCGATGCAAAAGTTGTAGAAACATGTATGATTTTCTCAGAGAATCATGAGACCAAGGATTGTCCTTCAATTCCTGGGCTCAAAGCTGTCTTTCAAGAAGATCCAAATTCAGTAGAATCTCTCTGTTTTCTTTCAAGAAGACCTTGGCAGGGGCAAAAAATTCAAGGATTTAACAACCCTGAATTTTCAACCCCTGCAAAATTGGAATTCTTGGCAACAACCTTGCCCCCAACCTCAAAATCCATATCAATCATGGGCACAAGGGATGCAAAATCCTTATGGGGGATTTGCTCAATTTTATCAATATCCTCCATCTTTTCAAAATCAACAAACTCCACAACTTCCAAATCAAAATCCACAACTTTCATTGCCATTTCCACAACAACAACCTTCTCAACAAAATCCAAATCCTCACCTCATGCTTCCATTTCAACAAAAAAACAAATCAACTACCCGCTCAGCCATTGCCAAATCCTAACAATAAAAATCCTCAGAATACTTACATGATAGAAGGACAACAATTTCCTACCTATATGATTGTTCCTCTCAATGATGTACAACTCAGGTCTGGTAGAGTTTTAGAAAAACCTTCTATAGATGTCCAAGAGCAAGATACCTTTAAGGAGGACTCTCTTAAAGTCAATAAGGGTTCTGAGGAAGCATCTCTTCAAAACTCAAACACTCAAAAAGAGAAAGGAAAGTCAACCCCCACAACTCCTATAGTTGAGCAACCTGCATCTTCATCCACACCTCCTTTCCCTGAAAGATTACAAATTGATAAAGGGGCGGAAAAACAAATCTTGTTGCATAACTATGATTTTCTAGATGAATTAAAGAATGTCTGTATCAAGATCCACTTGCTACATGCCATTAGAGAGATTCCTATTCTAGCAAAAACAATAAAGGAGTTGAGTCTCAAAAGACCAGGAAGGAAACCAAGAGATACAAGAAGAATCCACATGGTAGGAAAGATTGCAGATATCATGATGGGAAAAATTACCATGCAAAAGTATGTAGATCCAGGTAGTCCAATTGTCAAGACACATATAAATGGGATAGAAATTCCAAACACTTTGATTGACTTAGGGGCTGCTATCAACATTATGAGTAGACAGACTATGGAACAACTTAAACTTCCTAATCTTCTTTTTACACCTACTTTACTGCAACTTGCAGATAAATCAATAATCAAACCAGATGGTGTATTAGAATATATTTCAGTCTCCTTAGATTCTTTGGAATATCCAGTAGATTTCATGATTTTGACTCCCAAGAGTAATCTAGGAGGGCACCCACTTATCTTAGGAAGACCTTGGCTAGCCAGAGCTGATGCTTTCATTAGTTGTAGATCTGGGGATATGTACATTTCTGATGGTAATTCGACAAAGAAATTCAATTTGCATCCTCCAGCAAAGGAAATTACAGAAGTAAGAGACAATGAATGGGTCGATGATGAGGACAATATACAACTTGTCTTTACCATTTCTGAAATCAGTGAAGATAGTCAAATTCTGTACACATTAGAAAATTTTGAGACATCTTCGGAATATGACCTCACACAATTTCAGTTAGATTCTGACATTGAATATTTATCATGAAGACAAATGTCTCTTTACTCTATGGAAGAGTTCGATAGTTCTACCATTGAGATTTTTCCAGGTAAAACATTGAATATCAACAAAAATTTGGAAAAGTCACAACAGGAAGAACTAACCAAAATCTTACAAAAACATTCTACTACATTTGCATGGGAGTATACTGATATGAAAGGTATTGATCCTAAGACTTGCATCCATCATATCTATATTGAGGAAGACAATAGACCAATCAGCCAACCTCAGATAAGGATGAATCCAAATCTTAGGGAGATAGTGAAAGAAGAGCTCCAAAAACTACTCAATGTAAACTTCATTTATCCAATTTCAGATAGCTGATGGGTTTCTCCTTTGGTTATAGTACCTAAAAATAATGGTAAATGGAGGGTATGCATTGATTATAGGGAATTGAATAAAGCAACTTTGAAGGATCACTTTCCTTTGCCTTTTATCGATCAGGTATTAGATACATTAGCAGGCAAAAAGTACTTTTCATTTTCGGATGGTTTTAGTGGTTATAATCAAATTCATGTAGCACCTGAGGATCAAGATAAGACCACATTTACCTGTCCATGGGGAACTTTTGCCTATCGAGCGCTTCCTTTTGGATTATGTAATGCACCCGCAACATTCCAAAGAGCAGCACTAGGAATTTTTTATGATCTAATCCATGATTGTGTAGAGGTTTATATGGATGATTTTACAGTTTATGGTGGCTCATTTGAAGAAGCATTATAAAATTTGGAAAAAGTCCGTGTAAGATGTAAAGAAACAAACCTTACATTAAGCCATGAAAAATGCTTTATGATGTTTACTGAAGGTATTTTTTTAGGACATCACATTTCATAGGATGGGATTAAAGCTGATAGATCAAAAGTTGAAGTCATCTCCAAATTGCCTATTCCAAATTGTCAAAGAGATGTTAGAAGTTTTCTAGGATTTACTGGATAATATAGAAGATTTATAGAAAACTTCACTAAAATAGCATCTCCACTCTTCAAATTGCTTACAAAAGACTGTGAATTTAAATGGGATCTTGATTGTCAATAAGCATCTGAAACTTTGAAAACAAGAATATCTGAAGCACCTATCTTGAGAGGACCAAATTGGAAGCTCCCTTTCTATATTTCTACAGATGCTTCAGATACAGCTCTAGGAGCTATGTTGGGTCAAAAAGATTTAGTCCCTTATGCCATTTATTATACCAGTAAAAATTTGACTCCCACTGAGTTGAACTATACTGTAACTAAAAAAGAGTTCTTAGTTGTTGTTCATGCAATCAATAATTTCAGACATTATATAACAAGTTTTGAAACTTTTATTCATACTGATCATTTTGCGATTAGATATCTAATGAATAAACCTGTTACTAATGGCAGAGTTACAAGATGGCTCCTACTTTTACAAGAATTCAATATTATTGTGTTGGATAGACCAGGGAAACAAAATACAGTAGTTGATTTCTTGTCTAGGATGCAGAATACTAAAGAAGTTTCTCCTGTAGAGGATAAGTTTCCTAATGAATATTTATTTGCAATAACTACTAAGACCCCTTGGTATGCAGATATTGCTAACTATTTGGTTACAGGGAAACTACCTCCACATCTATTTCCTAGTGAAAGAAGATAGATTATTCAGGAGAGTTCAAAATATTCATGGATTTCTAACGAATTGTTTAAAACAGGGCGAGATCTTGTAATCAGAAGATGTGTTAGGGAAGATGAAATTCCTGATATCCTCAAGGCATGTCATGATGAACCATGAGGCACACACTTTACTGACAAAAGGACAACCTATAAAATCCTCTCTTTAGGATATCATTGGCCTTCCCTCTTCAAAGATGCAAAACAATATGTCAAAAGGTGTGACAACTTCCAAAGAGTAGGGAAACCTACCCTTTCAAATGAAATTCCATTGCAACCACAAGTACTCATCGAACCCTTCGAAAAATGGGCTTTATATTTCATTGGACCTATTAATCTGCCATCTAAGAAAAAGAAGTATATATTGGTATGTACTGATTATGTCACTAAATGGGTAGAAGCCAAAGCATTATTTTCTGATACTGAAAATTCAGTTATTAGTTTTCTTTATGAGGATATTTTTACTCGCTTTGGTGTTCCAAGAGAAATTGACAGATCAGGGAAGCCAATTCACATCCAACTTGGTGGAGAATTTGATGGAAGAATACAAAATCAAGCACAAAAGATCTACTCCTTACCATCCGCAAGAAAATGGTCAAGTGGAGTCTACAAACAAAGTTCTCGAAAGTATCATCACCAAAACTGTTCACCTACATAGAAGAGATTGGGAAGAAAGGCTTCCTGAAGCCTTGTGGGCCTATAGAACTACATGGAGAAATACAATAGGACATTCTCCCTATGAACTTGTTTATGGGAAAGAAGTCCTGCTCCCCATTGAGTTCCAAGTCAAAATCTTCAAGATGGCAGTTCAGTTGGGGATGGATCTATCAGAAGCCCAAAAGCATAGAATGGAGTAGTTGAATGAGCTAGATGAGATCGGAAAAGAGGCAATCCTAAGAACTGATATAGTTCAATATCAAAGAGCTAAGTGGCATGACAAATACATCAAAGAGAAAAAGTTTCAAGAAGGAGATTGGGCATTGCTATTTGATTCCAAGTTTAAAGACTTCAAAGGTAAATTTCAGACTCATTGGCTTGGGCCATATGAGATTAACAAAGTCTTTAGCAATGGAGTGGTAAGAATCAAAACCATTGATGAACATCAAACTCCTCTTATTGTGAATGGCCACAGATTAAATATCTATCATAAGCCACTCTCAAAAGAGGAATTTGTCAAAATATTTCAAGATAGTTCTGCAATAAGGCTGGTGAAGAAGAACTCTTCTTCTCCACCAGCCTAGCCTTTGTTCTTTTATGTTCTAAAAAACAAAAAACAAAAAATTGTATAAGCCTAAAAACCAATCACTGATTGGCAGTCTTATACAGAAAATACAGGGTGAAAATCAGGAACTCTTGACGCCCTATATTTTCCAAAAAAAAAAAAAGCTCTCTCTTTTTCATTTTCATTCCACTCCACTTCATTCATTTCATTTCATTCCACTAATAAAAGTTTTTATGACCATTTTCATTCATTCAATCATCATTCATCCATCTCATTCAGTCATATGATCGTTGAGTCAGTTTCTGCAGCTGCAAACTGATTCCGCAGCTAGTTGTGTTTTCGCAGCTAGCACCCTGTCATTCAACATTGGCAGTTAGATAATAGACAAAAATAATAAAAATCAAATGCAGGTATGACCGAGGACATATTATGAAGACATGGGGCACCTAAAGGCATCAACAAGGGGCAGCTGATGAAAGGTTAATGGACAAAAAGTGGCAAAAATTCCAAGGTATGAGTAGAAATTTATTTCAAATGGCATTCAAAGCACTTTTTTGCATAGTTATTAAACCATAAGCTCCACTATATGCAATGATTGGCGTGATAGCCTCTATAACCATTCCACGACATTCCTCCACGAACCATGCATTTATTTTTCCAATGGCCTCATGATTAACCCTCAGATTTAACTCGTGTTTGGTTGCATTTCTACACTCCACCTGTAATTATGGGACGTGGCCGATTTGATTACGACTCTTCTCCACCGCATAAATTCGGCAGCCATTTCATGAATGTGTTTATGTCTACTCCACAACCATCCATTTTAAAAATTCTACCGAGTTCACTTCACTCCTCTACTATTTTATTGAAGTCACAGCTACATTTCTACCTTGTTCACATAAGTCTCCACTCCATTTCGTGAATTCACTTCGGCTACCTGTCCTCTGTTTTCCGCTTACAGTCACTGGTTTTCTCCATAAACCCTATTCACTCCCACTAATCCAGCCGACTCACCTTCGCTAAACCCTTCTCACGCAGACGAATTTTAAGAATAGAAGGAAAGAATGGGTCTGTTGTTGAGGGCAAAACCGGAAGGGCCCAAGTTTATGGAGGGGTACCCACAAGTAAAGAACATATTGAGAAAGGCACGGTGGCTTCGGTTTATTCAAAAGTTTAGAGGCTACAATAAGGAGATCACAAAAGCTTTTGTGAGGTCTTTTAACAGCCTGGAGGTGGAAATTTGGGACCTCAAGTTTACAGTTACCGAGGCATCCATATCAGCTGCTACAGAACTCCCTCAAGAGGGAGAACGTTGGTTCAAGAACAAGAGCTTTGATGAGAAGGATTGGAGGGTTATCCTATGTAATCCAGGTATGGATGTAACTATATTCAAATGAGGAATTCCTGTTCATGCTTTAGAAGAGAAGTGGGCCAGTTTATTGTTGATTATTCAAAAGTTCATTACGTGTGAAGGCCGTTTTGGAGCAATGTATATGTATCATACCCGACTGTTGATGAACTTTTTAGAGAATCAAACCCTAAATCTGCCTTACTTTTTATTATTGAGCTTGAAAAATATGTGTACAACCGTCCAAAAGAATATATAAGACATAGAACCCCACTTGTATCATCACGGGTTGGTGAAAATTTTAATTGAAGACCAATTGAAGAAAAAGAGGGATACCTGGGAACAATTTTTGGTGAGAAACTATTTTCAAGATCCACTTGAAATTCCTGAGAGCAGTACAACAAGAAAGAGTAGGAAAAAGGAAACTAATGTGAGAATTCAAGACACTCCTAAAGAAATTAATCAAGAAGATAAGCTCCCTGAAAAAAGGGAGGAAAGAACCAAGGATAAAAAGCAAAGAAAATTGAAAGGGAAAAGAAACATAGAGGATGTCTACCAATCACCAGAAACTTCTTTAGAAGAGGACCACCAAACACTGTCTGAAAGGCTAACTCACCTTCAAGGACAATCAACTACAACCAGGAAGAAAAGAAAAGAAAAACAGCGTATGGAGGAAGAGGGCACTAGCCCACAACATTTAAGGAGAAGCATCAGACTTAGAGGAAAGTGGAGGAAGGCAAAAACAAAAGGGCCCCATTTTATTGACTGAGGAGGGGGAACACCATAACAACCTCCAACTGGTCGTAGCCCACCTCATTCTTAGCCAAATATTGAAACCAGTCCTCCAGATGTTAACATAAGTCCTTCTCGGCCAAACATTGAAATCAATCCTACTCAATAGGACTTTGGGGTCAGCCCAAGGAAAACTTCACCCGAGATAGACCCGAATCAGCAAGAGATGTATGATTATATATAATCCTTGGAAAAGAGAGCCACAGGTCCAAGCAATTCATCCATCCAGCCTCATCCAGCACGGGACACTCAAATCCAATCATTGAACCAAGAATTTTTTGAACTAGAGGTCCTAAATAGACACATTAAACATGAAAATGAAGCATTAAAGGAACAAAGTAGACTGGATAAGATCATTCATGAAAATACCATGCTACATATTGGGCTATGGCAGAAAAAGAACAGGAAATTGAAGAAAAAGTGCAGGAAGATAAGTAGAGCACTGATCAATCTCAAATTCAGATGCTTGAGGAGGAAGCCCAGGATGTTAGCAGCACCAAGAAAGAGAAGAAGAGGGCTGGATGTACTAGCAAAAGTCTCAGAGCATATGATTTGAAGGGGGGATAGTCAAAATTTTGGTTGCATGGGGACATGAAACACCTTCATAGTGGGGGTATGTTGAGCCCCGAACTTGCATATTTCCTGCACATTTTTCTAGATTCTTTCCATTCACCTGGACCTCCTAAGCTATCAACATCATTGCATATTAGTCATAAAAGAGAATTTAGAGTGGTTTTTTGACTATGTCCTTGTGTTTGCTGTTTGAACTAGATTTTTGCTTATGAGCTGCGAAATCTTGTCACTTTCCGCAACCTTTTTTGTTAAACTACAGGTTACAGGTGTCAGGAGGCAAAGCAAGGCACATGGGAAAGTTGGAAATGACCTAGACATGGATCAGGTCCCATTGGTCTAGTTGGATTCATCAAAGAAGGCCGTGGTCAACGATGGTCAAGCGGTGGTCAAACAGGAGAGTCCTACGGCAACAGGACTCCGTTTTCAAGCACGTGAAGACTTTCATGGCTGTTTCTAGATCTCTGGAGGCACGCTGACACCTGTAGGCTGACCATGATGTGGATTCAATAACTGATTTCAATATATTGCCTAATCTCGGTGACCATGATGCTAAATCCATGGACGTTGTCCTTCACATGTCCTCTATTCACGTAGTTTTACAGGAAAACAGTTGAGTAACCTTTGTTTTAAATAACGCATTCTTATATGCATAGTCGTTAGTCTTTTGAATATGATTTTGCTGTGAAGAACTCACTGTGCCGTGACACTAGTTTTATTGCTGTAACTGTGTTTTGAGATATATATAAGAAGACTCTCTTCTACATGCTTGCATGAACGTAATTTTGTATTGATAGCCTATTGGCCGAGGTTGTGCAGAGGGCCCATGCACACTGAGGTTTTGTTTCCATTGTTGCTGTATAGTTTTTATGTATCATTTCTTTATTTTTACTGCACATGTTTTATAGCTATTCACTTGTATATATATTTCTAACATTTCACTTCTGTCCATGACTTTACAAGCTTTGTATAACGCTGATCAGTGTGTGCATGTTTCAGGATAGAGTAGGCAACTCGGGAATTTGTATAAAATTTTCACAATAACTAGTGATATGGAATTGATCCTCTGTTGACTTTTCTTTTCTTAGTTTCTTTTAAGTTCTGTTTTGTTGATTTCAGTCTTGTTCATTTGTTTTGGTAAAGCTAGTTTAGAAATCAACTCACTCATTTCATTGACAGTTACCCCTGAAAGCCATAGCTAGACTAACTAGCGAGGGATTGAAATATGAATGTTGTGAATTGGTTTTAGTTTACTTTTCTGCAATTAGATATTGGATTGCTCATTTCATGGACAGTTACCTCTGAAAGCCATAGCGAGACTAACTGGCGAGGGATTGAAATATGAATGTTGTGATTTGATTCTAGTTTACTTTTCTGCAATTAGATATTGGATTGCTCATTTCATTGATGGTTACCTCCGAAAGCCATAGCTAGACTAACTGGCGAGGGATCGAAATATGAATGATGTAATTTAATTTTAGTTTTACTTTCTTTGCAGTCTTTGATTTCCTTGAGTGCAATAGCTTAAATAATTTTTCTGTATTTAGATAGCAGCAGAGATGATAGTTTCATAATCAATAGTTCATTAATTACTTGTTTTAAATAGAAGCATATTTTTATTCTTGATTTAAGTATTATTTTGTGCTAGTATGTTCTAAGACCTTCTGAAGTGTTAAGTTTTGGGAACGCTTATAAAGGACATAATTTCCTTAAAATTTATAACCATACTTGCCTTCTAGAAATTTAGGAATAGGAATTCCATAAACAAAGATAAAAACCCCCAAAAAAACATAAAAATAAAAAACGACAAAATTAAGAAATAGGTTATCTTGCACATATAGTGTGCCACACTTTGTCAGCTTACAAATCCAGGATTGATAATTAATGTAGCAATTTAGGCCACAATAAATTGACCAAACACTATATCATCAAAAATCATGCATCAGAGTGTATATACTACTTGGAAGAGCCGAACCAAAGCGAACCAACGTATATGTCATCAATTACTTACTTATAACTTCACTGCATTTCCTGACTTTAGACATACCCAGATCATTACATATACAAGGGTAATACATAAGTTAGAAAGCATATATAGTCCATCAGATCACATAAAGATAACTCATTATGATCCAGATCCATTATAAATCTCATCCATCAACATTGAAGCTAAACACAATCAACCAAACTGCATATGCAGAATACTGACACCAGTAAACAGTCATCAGAACTCATCAACAACCAGTACCACCTATAACTTCAAACATCATAGCTCATATGGTATACACTACTTATATGTATCTAACGTGCATATGTACATGCTTTTATGATAGTCAACCAACGTATACATCTGTAAATATTCATTCATGATGTGTAGCTATTCCAAGCTTGAGTTATACCTAGATCATAATATTTATAGAACATTACATACGTCAGTATACAGATCTAGACTTAACAAGATCAAACTGTATAGAGATGATTCATTCCAAGCCATTAGATCCCGATCTATCCTTAGATCTTATTCTCCATCAACGGCTAAGATTCCTCCTTTGGTCAGATCAAGCAAGGTATCATGAACCCATAACCTGCATACTGGATCTCATACTTCATTAGATATTCAAGATTTTCTGAATGCCTTTGCCTAATGATCTTCTTCTCCTTTTATAGTCTTAGGCCTTACTCAATACCATGGTCCAAAACCATTTAGAACCAATACTAGGGACCCAATACCTAGGTTCAACACTTCGGATGCAATACCAAGGTCCAAAACCATAGGTCTCAATACCACGGACCCAAAAATAAGTTTTCCCACATGTACTTGCTTTTCCATGCATGGAAGTGCGTGCATACGCATAAGCGACTTTTGATCAGCAATCTCGCGTGTATACTCGCCAAGATATTCTCTTTCCTTGATAAATATTCCGCTGTCCATACTCCCCTTGAGTATCTGCTGAAATCTCTGAATGAGCTCCCCCTTTGTATATGCCAAGGTGTACCAATCTGTCCATGCTCCCTCTTAGTACATGCTGAAATCTCTGCTCTGCTGAAGTGTGCTGTTCATTCTCCCCATGGCTGTAAGCAAGGTCTGCAAAAGGATGTTCTATAAGAAGAACATGACTCTATAATAAATGACCTTCCTATCACCAAAAACTCATACATACATCCATCTCCCAACCCAGTGGGGATATACCAATATTGAATCATCCACCCAACCAAGTGGGGATACACCAGATACCAAAATGTTTGTACATGACTGAAATATTACATCATCCTTCGCATGCATAGTGGGGATACAAATTACATCATATGACCAAAAGGGATTCATCAAATGACTACAATAGATAGAGACAAACTATTACATCATGAGTCTTGATATGACCTTTACATGACATTTATAATAGAGACCAAACATCTAAATAAGATCATGATAGTCATCAGCAACTATCATACACAATGTATGATCTGCTCCATAAGCATCTGTCAACAACATCTAGATCAGCAACCTGTATATGTTCATTAGTGTATAAGTCATCAACCTATAACAAGGTATGTCTGCATCAACTCCATCCTTCTGAACAAAATTCTGCATATGGCATACAAAATCATTCACATTATATCATATGTGAAAAATACCATAGCCATTTCATCAACATCAAGATCTGCATGATCCAAGTATCATCACTTGGGAACATCTGCATCAATCAACATATGTAAGTATCAACCTATCATCATATAGGTAAGAACTCATCATCATCATGTCTCCAACAATGCAACTTTGAGTAATCATCCATGTATCTAGCACTATGTATCTTGAGCTCAAGATCATTTGTCAAGACCTCTTGATATCATCAACAACAACAATCCTCATCCACATGAGCGCCAAGAACTATAGGAATCCTGTATCATAACTGTATTATATGATCTTTATGCATATGACGGTAGCAGCATATGAGTGACTCATCATCAAGTAATGAAGATGTGTATTCAAGCTTTGTACTTCTCCTTATCCTTATGAAGATCACCATGTAAGCACCATATATGAATCATCATAGAATCAAACACAAATATGATCTAAACATCAACTATGTAACCCCAAGAATCATATGAGATTTTGTCATGGACAACTCATAATCATAGAAAGATATATATAGGAATCATCACCAAGGACTACTAATCATAATGCCAACAAGGCATTAATAAAAGCATATTCTCCCCCTGAACCTGTGCCATCTTACTTATTGTCAGATCTGATCATGCATATATCAACAAGAATTATCAAGGCATCATCATCATTAATTTAGGATCCAAATTTTTTTTAAACACTTACAAGTGTCAAGACATTTCCACACATCTTCAGCAAATTGTAACCATTATCAAACATAGCAAATAATGGACTGAATCATATCAGGCCCTTTTTCCTGAGCTTGTCCCTACTGCTTTTCCTCAAACTAACATATACGCGACTGTGTAGTAACTAACTCGCGTATATACATAACTTCCCTTTATGAAACTTGCGTATAAGATTTAGGACATTGAAGTTTTACACTTTCATCTCCCTCTGAGTCTGTTATGTCTGTATATTGTGCTGTGCCACATCTTTCTGACTGTACTTCCTTCTTCTTCCATATCTTCAAGTGTGATGATGTTTTCTCCTTTTGGTATGGTGCCCGTACTTTGTTCCTGCATTCCTTTGCTGTATGTCCAAGCTTGTTACATGCATAACATCTTACATGTTTCATATTCCTTCTATAGCAATCAACAACTCTGTGACCAAAGATATTGCAAGCAAAGAAATATCCCTTAAAGTACCTGGAACGTGATGATCTTTGTGTATGATGGTCTTGAACCATTCTTATTCTACATCTGGCTGCAACATGTCCAAAATTATGACATACATAACATTCAACATTATTCATCGGAGGAGTAAAAGATTTTCTTTGAAGAATTTCTTTCCTTGGCTATTGATGGGGTTGTCCTCTCATCTCCTTGTTGATTATTTTATATTTCTCATTAGAGTTCCTTGCCTCTCCTTGTGAGCTAGATTCATCTTCAACATATTCATAAAAACCAAGGCCAGTTTTGATAGCAGGAGACCTTTGACTACTAAGAATATCATCCAAGGTCTTAGTACTATCTTGAAATCGTAAGAGCTTATCCTTTTCTTCTAAGTTATCTTTAAGAATATTTACCTCAACCTGATGTTGCTCCTCCTTTTCATGATACTGCTTCTTCATGTTTTCTTTAGCTTTTCTTCCTTCTTCCAACTGATGTCTTAGTTCAAGAAATTTGTTTTCTTGTTTTTCAAGAGCTTGGAGTAGTTCTTTATTCTGATTATTTGATTCTTCAAGATCTTATTTTAGCGAGAGGATCGTAGCTTCAAGGCTTTCATAGTAACTGGATCTATCTCTGAGTTTCTTGATTGTTGTGCTCCTTTCATTGACTTCATTTCTTAATGATGTCACTTCATCCTGCAAATTTTGACATTGATCTTCCTTGTCCTTGAATAATTTCCTTACCTTGTTTCCTTCCTCTAGTTGAGCTTTTAGTTTGGTAGCTTCTTCTTCGAAGGCACATTCCCTTTTGTTCAATAGATCTTTTTGATCTCTAATTTTGTCTGTAAGCCTTTTAAATTCTACCTCTATTTGATATCTTTCTTGCTCACCCATAAGAGCAAATTCAGTTGTTTCGCTATCACTTTCATCATGTTCAAATGGAAGGATAAATGTATCACCGGAGTATAACAAATTCATACCTGCTAGCTCTTTTGCTTGTTCATCTTCATTCTGAAGTGATTTTGAATCTGAAGTGCTTCTTCCACATATTCCCCAGTCGATTCTCCCACTGTCATAGCTCTTCTGAGATGTCTTCTTCTTCTTAGATGCTTTCTTCTTAAGCTTCCTTCCCATTGATCTACGGATCTTCTTCAAGCGATCAAGCTTCTACCAAAGGACCTGCTCTGATACCAATTGTTGGAAATAATACTGAGAGGGCGGGGGGGTGAATCAGTATTATCAAATCAATATAACTTTTTCATTTCCATATTAAGATTCATATACGCTACTTCAGTTAAGGCAAACTGTGTGTATACGCAACTGTGTGTAATGCAACAAGCGTATATCCAGTAAACTTATGATTCAGTTAGTTGATCCTTAATGAGTGCATCAGAACATTATTAACCATATGAATAGTAAACAGGAGCAATAATATAGAACAGATCATCACACACAAGAAGCACACATGAACACCATGATGTAAGGTGGAAACCCAATGTGGGTGAAAACCACCTGCTGCAAGTCGTCTCAATCTTCTTTTTAATAAGAAACTTCTTTTTACAATAGTTCTGTACTGGTGCAGTCTTATACTAGTACACAGGCTTCTACCTGCAAAAGGCTACAACCTTCTCTCGTTCTCCAGACTCTCCTGGAAGGGAGCTACAACCCCCTTAGCTCTTGTACTAGCCGATCCATTTACTAGTACGTAGGTGCCTACCTACTGAAATGCTCCAACCTTTACTCGTTTTCCAGCTACTACTGGAAGGGAGCTACCACCCCCTTAGCTCTTGTACTAGCTGATGTACTAGTACGTAGGTGACAACCAACAGAAGGCCATAACCTTCTCTTTCTTCCTCCAGGTACCACGTTTCATAAATTTTCAGACTGGATACTCATGGAACACAACATCATAATCTAAAGGCCACGTTTCATCCAATTTTCATACTGGACCCAACAACAACATTGAAGCACAAAATTAATCATCACTGCAATACACCCATCAACTACACCTGCATCTAAATCACCCAATACTGAAACATTGAAACCTTGTCAACAACACAGTCACTAGAACATGGAACAGACAACAGAACTCTGCAACAATAACCAGATCCAACTGCAACTTCAAATATCATATATCATAACGTATACACTACTATGATGAACCAAACCAGTGTACATACACGCTTTCACCAAAGCCAACCCGCGTACAGATCTACAAATATTTTCTCATAACTTTGCAACTGTTCCAAACATCAATCATACCCATATCATAACAATTATAGAACATTACATGCGTCAGTATATAGATCTAGAATAAGTATGATCAAGCCGTATAGAGATGATTCATTCCAAACCATTTAGATCCCGATCTATCCTTAGATCTTGTTCTCCATCAACCGCTTAGATTCCTCCTTAGCAAAGCATCATGAACCCATAACCTACATACTGGATGTCATACTTCATCAGATATTCAAGACTTTCTCAATACCTTTGCCTAATGATCTTCTTCTCCTTTTATAGTCTTAGGCCTTACTCAATACCATGGTCCAAAACCATTGAGAACCAATACTAGGGACCCAATACCCGGGTTCAACACTTCAGACACAATACCAAGGACCAAAACCATAGGTCTAAATACCATGAACCCAAAAATAAGCTTTCCCACATGTACACGCTTTTTTGTGCATGAAAGTGCGTGGATATGCATACGCGACTTTTGATCAGCAATCCCATGTGTATACACATCTTTGTATATAGAGAACCTGCGTGTATACCCTACTTGGTATATAGCGAACCTGCGTATATGCGCGACTTGGTACATAGTGAACCTGCGTATAACCTACCTATGTACGCGACTTGGTATATAGTGAACCTGTGTATATACTCATCTTTCTTCATTCTTTGTAATCTGATCATCAATTCTTTGCTACTGACCTGCTGCACTATAATCTGTCATCTTGCCATCAAGGACAACACTTGTATCATAATGCCAACAATATCCCCCTTTGGACTTGATGGGAAAGCTAACTTGTAACACTGAGAACTGTTATCTGATTCCTTTAAGCTGTCCTACATCCCATGTATTTTGTCACATCTGATATCTCTTCTGTAGATTCATCTAGTTGTATATAAGTGAGTTGTTCTTCTATGAGTGGGTTGCCATC
>APFE031260390.1:10128-51826 GCA_000404065.3 Pinus taeda
CATCCGCCTAATGAATGGCCCAGATTGACTAGAAATTACTATACTTTTACAAGGCAATTTTACAGCTATTTTTAGCTTTGGGAGCGCTGGCCCCGAAACCCCCCCGCGAGGGGGGGCTCCCAAAGGTCGTAGCCGCCCCCCCTGCAGCGAATATTTTACGGGCGGCGTTTCCGCTACCATTTTGAACTGTGTCCAATGTGGCAGTACTTTTGAATATAAAAGATAATCAGGCTCCACACCCAACAGCATAATGTTTAAAGATCTTACTCATATTCTTTTTTACTTCTAATTACTTTACATGATATTAGGTTATACGAAAAACTAACTAAAAATGCATATCATATATATTTTTTTCTTTTTTCATTATAGCTGACATTTCTTTTCTATTTAGAGAATATTTTGTTTTTAGGAGGGATGAATGTACTATGCATTTTAACCACAAATCTACCAAATGCCTAGAGGGATCAAATCTCAAACTTGAAAAAAATTACAGGTTCATTAATCTATTTTAGTGCTTGGTAAATATGTTATTAATATAGATCTATAGTGCTAAATTTTCATTGTTTAAATTGTATATTTTGATATTTTAGAATTAATAATATTTTATATTAAAAATTGAATGTGTTACACATTTTCCTCTTATTAAGTAACTATTCTAGTTTACTTCTAATTACTTTTTCCTTTAGAACTAAGATTAACATTAATAGGTACACATATATAAACACACTTTCTATAGAGAGAGAGTTCATACTAAAATATATTACTTAATATGGATATTCAAATAGTTTATTTAAGTTCTCTATTGAGATATTTAAGAACAACAATATATATATATTATATATTATATATATATATATATATATTATAATATATATATATATATATCTTTCTAAAATTATATTATTTAAGATAGACATCTAAATATTGTATTACTTGAAGAGTGAAAGTGAAATATCAACAAGTGGTTTAATTGTTGTGGTAATAGATTTTTAATTGTTTATTTATATGGTTATTTAATTTTTGTTTTTTTGAAAATGATTTTGATTATTTTTTTGAGGACATGACATACTTACACATGTCGCTCATATTGGATTGTAGAACCAGCATAGATCCATCTATAGAACAGATCTAGCATGAGCTAAGAGGGATCAAATTTCTTTCTTTCACTTTTTGAATGTTATAGAGATTACATAACGTGTGTATTGAACCATTTTATATTAATTCATATTAAAATATTTTATTCATAAATCACATTGGATATTTTATTTTACAGTACATTAAAATATTTTCTCTTAACATTTCTCTCTCTCTCTCTCTCTCTCTCTCTCTCTCGTATATCTATATATATATATATATATATAATATATATATCATGTATTAAAATATTTAGCAACGTTTAAAGATCTTACTCACATATTTTCTTCTAATTACTTTACATGATATTAGGTAATATCGAAAACTAATTAAAAATTCATAGAATATATTTTTTTCCTTTTTTATTATAGCCGACATTTCTTTTATATTTAGAGAATTGTAATGTACGTGCATGGCCTACCAGGAAAAAAAACCCTAATCCCCCAAATGTTAAAAATTTACTTAGATATAATTAAGATTTCACATTCCTTTCCCCTAGTTGGAATGTCACATCACTTTCAAGAAGTAACCTTATACCATAGACCCATTAATTCTTCTTCATTGAATGATTTTATAAACACAACCACAATTGGAAGGAAGGAGGAGTCATAACATGCAAGAATAAAGCCTCTTGTGACATGCATGGTATCAATATCCTTAACCCTTAGATATAAGGCTACAAATTACTTCTTAGTTTGTCTGCATGCCTCTATATCTCATGCCAATAACTTTCCTCAACACTAGTAAATCCTGGTTACCATAATGCATGCATAAATGTTATAAATTCAGTAACTCAGATAATCACATGCAACACTTTCATCACATCTACTCTTTAATCAGATTGCTCATAAGTGTTTTCATCCACCTACATAAGGATGCATTGAGAACACATGCATATTAAGAATCCATCATTTCCATCATAAAGATTACTCTTAAGCAACTGACAGAATGCAAATCAAAAGTACACATGCAATATAAAATTTGACCATCATAGATTATTATGTTATTTACATTATACTATAATGATCCACAAATATCTGCCACTATTTGCCATGTTAACCAGAGGTTTTATATAGCATTAAAGGTTCCTTCACTAACATAAAGAAGATATTCATTAGATTCATTTGGTATCCTACTCATTCATACGGATAAGAATGGAATCCATCACATGAATATAGATAGCATCATACTAACACATAAGCCAAGGCGATGCAACATATCCAATACTGAACCAAAGAAAATAATCACATGAAGGGTAAGAGACTGACATACAACCATTCCATGCATGCGAATCCATCTAAACAATCACTTGGAGGGAGGAGCACCACCACCCAACCATGAATCACCTATGATTCCCCCTGAGCCAAAGATCTTGCAAAGGATCAACTATCCTTAATTGATCAATGAACTAGGTATTTAATACCCTCTTTCATGATTTAGTTACCATTAACAGCATCCCACTTTTATGGATTTTTCCATTTTCCTAGGTCTTTTTCGGAAAAGATTGTCTTTATCTCTCGTGAGGCTTTTCCTCATAAAATATTGTCTTTATCGCCCGCAAAGAATTTATGTCCAATGGTTCTTTATCTCCAATCCATCCGATGGATCTCCAATCCATCCAAGCTCATCTAGAATCACATCCAAAAGCTTTATCATGAATGATTAATCACTATCCCATTCCTCATGCGACAAGAATTTCCTCCCTCTTGGTGCTTCACCCTCCAAGTGATTAATTTTATTAATTTCTTTAACAACACATTTTCTTTTCATATTACACACCACCTAGCTTTCCTCAGCTTAGGTTTAGATTAGTTTAACCCACAAACAAGGGTATCACACCTAGCTTTCCTCAGCTTAGGTTTAAACTCATTTAACACACAAGGGAGGATATCACACCTAGATTTAACGCAGCTTAGGTTTACAATACTTTATCACACAAGGGAGGGGTGTTACATACTTCCCCACTTAAATTTTACACCATCCTCGATGTATCAGTGCATCATGTCCTCGTTTACAGGTAGCTTGTTTCTAAATCAATAGCCCTTGTGGCTCTACCATCTGATGCAAATTTTCTGATGTACATCAGTCACAAGGAGTGCTCCGATCACATCTCCTTCCATGGCTACATCGGTCTTAAGGATTTCTCTCCTTTCATAGCTACCTGTAACATTGTTTTCAAACCATTTGTGAGAATTTATAGATGCAAAATTTTAACTATGATAAATATCATAATCTATTACTTATTATTATTAAAGCGTCTATTGCTTATCATTTATTTTATCTGAAGAATGCATGTTCTCTTCTTGCATTCTTTCAAGCCTTTGTGCTCTTGTTGAACAACTGCTTCTTGCAGTCTCTCTGCATACAATACATTAGTTAGCATATTTTCCACATTAATATGCCTGCAAGGTCATAACAGGTTAGTTCACATAACAATATATATTCATCATATATATTCATCGAAACTGTATGTATGCCAAACTACAATTAACCATGGTTAGTTATACCAATTGTGCTTAACTTTTTCTGTGTAACCTCCAGGTCGGTTGCCTTCCCAGACATTTATGTAATGTCTTCATACATCTATGAAAAATGTGTATTATACACACTAATATACATATTATTTCCAATAATATGACACATGTAATGTTACAGGTATCGTATCTACTAATGTACATAGTACCATCTGTGCTACTACCCATCGTACTATTCCCATGGTATCACCTGCATGAAAACATTGTGTCCACATATTTTCCTACCATGTTAGTATCATACCAAACATTCATGTATCTTTTTTTAGAAATTAAAACAACTGTTCTGAGTTGACAATAATTTTGTATGAGTATGGTTCATTTATGTAATCAGAGAAAGTTTTGTCAAGTGCAAATCATTTCCAAATTTCATTTGGTTACAATATCAATAGTATAGTATGCATATTATAATTCATATGCCTTATTATTATGTGTAGATTTTAGCATGATTCCTTCCACAACAAGTTTATCTTGATGACCCCTTAACCATGCTTATGATAACAATATAGCAAACAATCCATGACAATGCATGAGTATATGTATCATACAACAATAAAACAATAATACAAACATGGAATTCCTCTATTGAAGCCATCCATAATGTTAATATCATGATGATATATGTCAATTACATCAATGTTTAAAATGCTTACAAGCTTTCTCAGTCAACATTCTCATAACACGTTCAAAATCATCTACTAATTGTATCCTACCAATAGGCCATATTTATCATAGAGGCTCATGGTTAGTACCTAACAGGGTAGCCCTCTTCCATAACCATAGTAGAGAACTACAATTTGTGCATAACCTTTGTCATAATAGTAATTATTAATTGTTAAACCTTGTTAATTTCATTGTATCCGTCGTTTCATATGCTACAAACATTCGAGAGTGGATGATTATTCTACCATCATCACACCTTTCTCACCATAAGTATAATATCCTATGGCATTGATCTTCCCAATCTATCGTCTTCCTTTCTCGCCACTTGTTTAGGGAAAATAGTTATGTAGGCCTTAATGACTTGGTTATAAGGATTTTCATGTAATAGTAGGAATTAATACCTACTTAATTAATCCTCCAATATGACCATAATTCTATCAAGGTGTGATTAATCCATTGTTTAAAATATGAAAATTTCTCATAGTTTTCATCTCATTGTTTCTTATCATAATCACTTAATAATACATGTATGCTAAAAAGGTTTCATTGCTTAACTATGATAGAAAATTTATTATAAAATAAACCAAGCAACATCCATGTCTTAAATGCAGGACACACTTGCCAATTATGCCAATATTAATAAGAAACAACACAATACTCACAAGTTCTCTTGGTGTAAACATGACATATTCATGAGTGGTACACCTTGATTTCTTATCATTTGTACATGATAATTTATGCTAAATATTACCTTCGATATAATTCAAGCAACTGAAAGTTCTATATATGGATGTAAAAGTGAATTTATGCATACTTTCATGACATCCCATGGAAAATATAATTTCTTCCACAATTCAAGGTATACATCAATACCCACTTTTAATTATCTACAAGTACTAACTTTTGAATAATACTATATCATAATCATTTTTTCTTTTCAATTAGAATCTTATCGAAATTAGAAGTTCAATGACGAGTCCAGGAGGTGTCTCAATTCCTAACATGGAAGGGTTCCTACTTATTAAGTATTAACCCCAACACCTTATCTTTATCACCACAAAAATTTTCCTACTATTTAACAGTGACTTATAAGCTTAACACCATCTTCATTTCATTTAGCCAAGTCCCTACATCGTACTTGTATAGGTGTCAATTTTCTTTATTTATAATTTAACCATCCCAGACAATTTTTTTTTAATCAATGTTGTCTTTGCTTACATCTATTTCTATTATCATATGAAATAGAGATTTCTGGCTTCAAAAATCAAGACGATTAAATTAAAAAATTTTCCACTCAATCGAGTAGCATGTACCCCTAACCATTATTGCGAATATCAGTAAACAACAAACATGAGCACAAGTTTAACAAATTTTTCTCTTATTTAATTGCTATTGTCTTTGTTTAGCTTCCGTGTTTTTTACCTGATTTGAAATCTTAATGTAGCAAGTCTACAATAGATATCTACGTAGTCCAACATATCTTCAATGCACATAACCAATTTGTTTAAGTGGGTGTAAGTGTGAGGACATGCCTCCTCCATTGACCACTCACATATACGTAACATTATACTCATATGATATTCCTTATAGTTTATGTCATGGTCAACTGTAGATAGCGGAGCTATCCTCAATGGGCATAAGCACGAGAATTTCGCTGTAGGAATCATTAATTTGGTTCATAGTTTAAAATTGAAATTTGACCGTATTCACTAATACATTAAATTCAACTATTACAGGAACATTAATTGCTATAACTGCAACGTGGGTCTGTGATGTGGTCTTTGACTTCCTTAATAAGTCAATTATATCAGCTCAATTGTTAAGCATATTCTGTAGCAAGAATTCTTAAACAACATTAATGGTTTAACCTTCAGGCACAATAAAGATTGAACATTTAGACTTAACAATATCTTGAAGTCTTTGTAGAACATACACATGCAATGCAGTTACTACTGCCCAATTCCCACGATGTTGTCAGAGTAATGTTGACATGGTTATCTTATGCATAACAAACCTTCTGCGCATAAATCCATATTGAAATTACATATATATTATGAACCTTAAGCTTTAAGGTGTCGAGCATAAAAACTTAATTATTTATCTATATTTTCCTAAGTCTAGCGATTTATTATCATAGTATCATAAAAATGGCAATGATTTATTATCATAATAGCATAGAAATAGCAACATATATACTAATGCATCAGTTCAAATATTAAGTTCCTCTACTACCTGATCTTGGTCTACCACAAGGTATCACACTATCACATGCATTCATACAAGAGAAACTAATACATACAATTTTGTTCATATATATACATATATATACACAATATCTCCAACCAGAACCCCACAAATGTATCCAAGACAACTACTCAAAAGAAACTTGGAAGGCGGAGTCATGAGACAGTGTTCACCTTCTATCCTTTATTTGGAATCTATATCATACTGTAGTCAAATCTGGCCACCGTATCGTATGACCTCTAAAGTGTAAAATTAGGGAGGGAAACACTGATCTGAATCCTCTGTTGTATGCTAACAAATGACTTCTGGAGAAAAGAACAATGGTTAGAATTTTGGAACAGTCACACAACCTGAGAATCAACAATAACGATAAAAATATTAGTACAAGATTTACTAATGCGTAGTCTCTTCATATTCACGAGAGCCTAATGAAAAGTAGAAATGAGAACAAAGTGTTCCAGATTTTTTCAGAGCAACTCAATAAGCCAAACCTATGGTGTTCTTTTACTTTTAGTAGTAGTACAATCATTTGATGTCAAATACTTATCCTATTTTTATGAAAAATGCCACTATAATACTCAAGTAGCTGCACAAAAAATGGAAAAACATAATTGAGCTTTAAATTTGAAGGGCTTGAATTAAATCAATGTTTCTATACTGATCTTATTTCTATCCATTATCATTAATAATCCAAAACCAATAAAATAAATCAACTTGCAGAATCAAAGGACATGATACACTTAAAAATATTAGCTTAAGAATATAATACTCCCAATTATGGCTACCTTATGTCAATCACCTCCAATGTCTTCACATAATATTTTAATGAATAACATTTAATATGTGATATTAGAAAAATAATTACATGTCCAAAGAAGACTGGTTACTGATATCATGGTAGTAAATATAAAATTGGATGGCTTTTTTGTTGCATGTAATAAGAAATGTAAAAAGAAATCACATTATATTGCTTAGCAAATGGTCATTATAGACATAGAAATGTTACTATTATGGTAACAAAAGCAAGGCTAACATTATTAGCAGCATTTGGCAGAGATATACAAATGAATTTTTTTCTTTTTTTTTTCCATTAGACCAGATTTCCACATAGGTAATAGGAAAGTAGAGAAAACTAATAAAAAATTGACTATTGTAGCTTTCATAAAGTAGTAAGTAACTATTGACCCTCATATGCATCTACGTGCAGTCTAGATGCTATAGCATTCTTATAGCAGTAATCAAGTTTTGATCCTTAATCATAAGTGAAAATCAGATTCTACGGTTAAGCATTCTACATGCAAAGAAAATCTAATAATTCATAATTTTCTTCTCCTTGATAATTCTACATCAATGAACTCTACACATTTTGGAAAGGAAATCTAAGAATTTTTTTTCATTAATATCAAGTCTTTACAACTTTAAAACTGCATTTACTAGTAGATGAAATTATAGTCGCAAAAATCTATATTTGACAGTGGCATGATATTAGCATTCTCTAACCACTCTATCATCTCAAGATCATAGCATCCTCCTTGGGATTTCTTCCTCCAAGAGATGAGTGAATTCAGATAATTGAAAACATCAAAGGGTTTGAGCACATATAGAGTTGGTTCCTAACAACACTAATGTCATTTCAAAGTTTGAGTATTCAACTTGAAATTTGATCATTATAAGGTTGTTATTAACCCTTTATATTTTTTCTTTTCATTTCTTTGGTCAATATCTATATCCTTTTATTGAGAGAAGGCTTCCCCTACAGTTTTGTCTCCATTACCATTTTTAACAAGCTAAATGGTGACCTTGCCTCACATAAAAATAAAATAAAATAATATAAAACAATAGGATTTATCTAATTCTCACGTGGGATAAATAATTTTCACCTCAAAATGAAGTTTAGATACTAGCATCCATTCACCCTGTCCACATAGATCAGATAGCATAGTTGCTATAGCTGAAACAACCTCCTTTTCTTCTTTTCGTATTTGCTAAGAATTATCAGTTTCATGGTCCATTCTCGTCCATTTATCGCCCTTTATATCTTAATAATGTAAACAATTATATCAGACAATTTTGTATACCCATTTCATGTCTTGAGGATGTCATTAATTAACAACCTCCAAATAAATGTAAGGAGCCACATGCCAATGACATGTCTAATAACCTTTGCATCTAAAGAAAAAGTTAAAATGAGCTTGCTCAATTGGAACTACCACTATAATCACAAAATATTTGAACACAACAACAACATATATTTGAAGAGTTTACTACATAAAATATCTAGACCATGTAAAAACACATTAATGAAGATGCTTAAGATAGTATGCATGAACCTTTTTAGGGTAAAATTAGAGTCCTACAGCTAAACAATCAAACCTTTCTTGGGTATGAAACAATTTAATGGAAACAAAAATAAAAAATTTTGCAAGAAAAATAAGGATTTTACATTCCATGACATGTCCATCATTTAGACATCAAATTAGATAGCATAAGCTCATGTGAAAATTAAATTCACAAATGAAATAATCATAGGGGAAGTATCAACCTTTTCCAATTTCTTCAAAAGAACCCCTTTACAATAAAAATAAACTTGTAAATCAAAAAACACCACTTAAAAACATTAATAAGAAATAATTATTAAAATTAAAATATTCTTGATGGATATTGTTTTTACTATTTTCCTAACAGTAAATTAAATGCACTCTAATGTGCCTTCTTATGTGTTTCAATTAGCTCAACAAATGTCATATGTTTGTGTTTTTGTGTTTCAGTTAGCTCAACATATGTCACATGTCTCCAGAACCTTGCAATTCCTGGACAAGTGCTTTCTTCTACCATTTTATGTGCGTGTGTTGTAGCTATAGTCACTTTCCATTAAAGATGATTGAGTGATGGGACTTGAAATTGGTTAGCTTGGTAGGTGATGCTTATCTAGCTACTAGTGAATGTAATTTCTAAGAATTCCCTATGCATTGAGAGCCATGCCTCCCAAATGGAATAACCATGGTCAATGGCCGCATGAGTCTATTTAACAACATGAAAAATACATCAACTTGAGCAGCACATCGTTCATTTTGGAGCTGTGTGGAGAAGAATACATCCCCTTGAGCAGGACAACATTCATTTAGGAGGTAGATGATGAAGAATACATCTTATTGAGCATCACATCGGTCATTTCGGAGCGAGCAACACATTGTTCATTTGGGCACTAGGTGATTCGATAACATAGTTTCATGGGAAACATGTAGCTCTATCTTTCATATTGCATTGCGATCCGACATAGGATTCTAAGCAAGGATGAAACAAAGGAAGTGGTACAAATTAGCTTGAGGCAAAGTTGAGATGATAGTAGGTGGACAAGAATCCGGGGAAGGTATATTTCCCCCGCCCCTACTTCCAGTGGAAATGGGTCCACATTCACATATATAGGTTAGCATAACAAACTACTCCCTATTTGTAGACTACTCCCTATTCATAGACTACTCCCCATTCGTAGATAGAAGCTCCCCAAAAGCAACACATGCCATACATCAATAAGAACTTCATTTCTAGATCTCTCTTTTCCAAACATGGCTTTAAGATGGTATTCGATTTGATTCTGAGAAATATATTATGAACAAGAATGGTACGACCATTCTTGAGGTCAAGATCTGAAACTGCATATGGAAAAGAGGGGAATAAACCCCACACTCTAACTGCTGGAAACACTTGGAACTGCATCTAGAAGCACCAACAGGTCCCAGGTTAGTTTGACCTTACCAACAATAGGAAGGAGGTTAATGCAGTTTGGTTGCAAAGACAAAGGTGGAGGTAGAGCCAAGGTGACATAGATGATAGAAGCATCACCTTTTGTGCTAGAAGTAAAGGTAATTTTCCTGTTAAATCACGTTGGGTAGGATAGCGCATGGTGTTTGGAGTCTATAGCTTTTTTTGAACTGGACCTCTACTCCCCTAAGAGAAACCTAAAGGGTAAGGTGCTCAGTATATCAACAATAATAAATGCGATGGTCAAGGCCACTTCGGGGAGCTAAACCACCAAAACCCAGAAGTTGATTTAACTGAAGAATGTTATGGACATGCCATACATCCACAAAACCTCACTTCCTTATCTCTCTTGTTTTGAGATCTCTCTTGTTCCCTTTGTTGGTTTTCCTCTAGCAGAAACACAAATATGATCCTCCGATTCTCGCTAGATACACAACTAGAATCCTCCCATTCTTTTCAGCTTCCGTCTTCCAGCTACACAACTAGAATCCTCCCGTTCCCACTAGCTATCATCTTCCATAGGCGCCTCTGATGCCACTGTAGACACTGCAGCAACTTGCATTCACAAGTGTCAACCTTAGCGACTATAAATCATTTTAGCTTGGACACCCACTTGACTGACTAAGTACAATACTCCGCTTGGCTCCCATACATTGATGCTCCACTTGCCTAGGTTACTTTGCATAACTATTGGTTCTCAGCTAGCCAGGGCTACTTTGAATACAACAACATTATTCAGATAACATTTAATGCTAGCATTAGTTTAGCATTTTCAAAAAATAATTAAATCGATGAACATAACCTATGGTTTTGGCCTCCCCGCCTTGGAAAGAGGTGAAATAAGATGGTGAAATCCATTGAACCATAGCAAATACATTGTAAAGACATGAAAAGCCTAAAAAATTTAGGTTAATGAGTTGATTCGCTATACACCAACTAATGCTTATCAGAAGATTCTTATTACTGTAATCCTATGCCTGACGAGAGGGACTAAAAAGACACTACACTAAATCTAAAAAAATATCTGTATAGGATTTTTTATTTTTATTTTTTAATTAAGTCAAATGATAGGAGAAAAAGAACATTTTTTTGTTGTAATGAAAAATATTTAATTAAATAAAAAAATCTCTAGTCTTATAAAGAAAATTTTCTATAATTTTTTTATGAATAATATCATTTCTATCAAAATTACACATTATTTTTGTTTAATTAAATGTTATTTATCTTTATTAAATATTTTATAATTAATATTAAATATTATTGATTAAAATTTAGAGTAATGGTGAAGAGAAAGATAATGATAGTGATCTTGCAGTGTTTTTCTAGTACCATTAAAATAGCAAAATTAATGATAGAAAAATAACACTTGAGAATTATGTATTTTGATATTCTTAGCGTAACTTACGACAATAGCATAAGTAATCTTTGCATCCCTCAATATTAAGAAACCATCTCAGATAGCTCACAAATAAATTAAAAGGAAAAAAGAATGAAAAAATTAAAGTCATTATGGTATTTTTGTTATTTTTTCTAAATTGAATATGAAAGGTTTTCATATAACCAATAAAATTGAAACTAAGTAATTAACCATGGAACTAAGTCTCAAAATGATATACGGTTTGTGAACATTTCTCAAATTATAGTATAATAAATTATTTGAAACTAAGATATTAACCATGGGGCTGAGTTTGTAAATGTTATACGCTTTGTTTCAAATTATAACATAATAAATTATAAGTAAAACTTATGATAGGTTGTACTTAACAAATTTTAAAAGTTAGCTTAAAATGTTTAGAATTAGATGAATTTTGAAAATTTTATGGTAGGTTGTACTTAATGGACATGGAAGTGTTTGGTGTGTGAATTTCGTTAAATTTTAATACAGTTGAAATAATTTTTAAAAATTTAATAATTTTTACAAAATATTATTTAGAGAGTAGATATGTATTAATAGAGTAAAAGAGTAATAGTTTTTATTTTTTTTAATTTATATAAAATTAAGGAGTAGATATTGTTTATTAGAGTAAAAGAGTAATGTTTATATATATATATATGAAAATTTTACAAAATTTATTTGTATTAAGTTGTGTATCATGATGTTAATGAATTTATTTTGTATGACAACCAATCTTTAATTAATAGTGATATCATTAAACCTAAATTTGTAGATTTTTATTTTTATTTTTTTATTTTATTTTTTTTCCTATCTGAATTAATAGAAGGATAAGGAAACATTATAAAACATAGGATAATGTTATCGCTATCGAGATAATTTTTTTTTTTGCAAGTTCGACATTGGTGAAGCTACATCATAGTCATGTCCAAGAATAACACCTGAATAGGGTGAGAAATTGAACAGGTGACTTAACATCTAGAAGTGTCTTAACAATGTGCCGGAACATGGTCTATCCAAGACTCCATGGACTATGAAGATAAAATTTCAAATAGCATGATTTATAAACAAAATGTGCAAAAAAAAATATATGCATCGCTCTCAAAGTAATAATTGTAATGATGAACTACATAATAATCCACTAGACATTAATATAGGAACTCTCACATATGCTAAGTACATCCATGTATTTAAATAATGAGTCCATGTATATAATAAAGCCTATATTGCATATTTTCTTTTATATATACAAATTCTCTCTCATAGCTTATATGCCCCACTATAAATCTTAGCCCAATTATATATATTAGAGCCATAACAAAGTACAACCTTAAAAAATATTTGTCCTTAAGGTTTTGTAGCCAAGTGTTTCACATGCGACCAAACCAAATAATACCATATCCTTATATTCATACTATGGAGTTATAATTGATGATTATCCATCTATTGGTATTACTTCTTTTTGTTTTATATATATATATATATATATATATATATATATAGATATATTACATGCAATATCTTAACTTCTTCAATTTTATGGTATTTTTTGGATTTTTATAATATGTTATCACATAATGGAACCTTAATGATCAATTCAATAAATATTGTTAATTTTACCATCTTCTCCCAAGTAAGGTTGATGTCAATCTTCATATCTTTATTTCCAACTTTCTAGATAATGATGGTGCCAATATGGTTAAACCATTAATAAGGTTTTTTCAATTTCTCCTCTTATTATCAACTTTATTTCCTAGTACAATGACATGCTCCAACTATTATTCTCAATCTTCATTTACATTATAAACATATTTTACCATCACTTCGTCAAGATGGAGCTCAACTTCTTTAGGTATTTTTTAGTGGCTCATTTGTATTATCTCTTCCTTCTCGTTTAAAACTAAAGGTTGGTGCTATCAATCAACTTTGTCATTCTTATTCAATTAAATATCGATCTATTAACCTAGGAAAAAAATTGTACCTTCTTATATTGATTCCAAATGATTCTACTTCCCTAGTGAATTTAGGGGAAAATGTGAGACCTTGTTCTCTAGGAAAATATGGACTCATTTTTGTGGCTAGATATAAAAGGAAGATCTTCATTTCAAAAGATGTTAAAAAAAAGCTTTGAAGGGCTATACATTTACCTATTTGTCATACTACATCGAAACTCCAAGAGAACATATTTAATCAATGTAACTTTATCAACACTTTATGGGATGGGATTCGCAAACTATTTTAATGAGAAGATGAATCTAGAAGAAAGGTAATATTTCTCAAACATTGGAAAAATCCCTTTTAATGTAGAATTATAAATCATATCATAAATGACATCAGAGACTTCATAATTTAGAATATATGCAAGGAAAGAAACAACCATATTTTTTAAACAAAATCCATAAAGGAAACAAGTATTGGAGCTAAAATAACAATAAGTTGTAGTAAAATAGTGAAGGTATCGTAAAATAATCACAAAGGAAACCAGGTGGACAAATAATTATGGAGAAAAATTCTTAGGAGGAAAAATTTTTAATGAGTTGGAAGGTTAATTTGAAATCTTTCTCCTTTTAAAGTATTTCGAAATTCACAAAGGCTCTTTCTCTACAAGGTGTTCATCCCTATCTCAAGGAATCATTAAGGTCAACTTTGATGGTGCCTCAATCTTAGGAAATATAGGATTAACAAAATAGGAAATATTCAAAGATAAAATGGAAGAAATTATGTATGTGCTTTAAACAAAGAAACCATACAAAAATAACTTAGCAAAGCTACAAGTAATTAAGGAAGGCCCATGGCTAAAAATGACTAGAGGATCGGTAAATTTAGTGGTTTAATAGGACTTTCTACACATCTTCAATGCAATTACAAAAGTCAAGGAAGGCTCGTCACCTAAGACCCAAAATTATAACTAGAAGATTTTTTAATGATTTTAATACATAGTTGTGATGATTGAACAATTCCAAATTCTATGTTAAACTCAAGTCATGTACAAGCATGTTAAACACATTTTATCCAAAAGGGAAAGAAATCAAAGTTTGAAATTGGATTCTTATTACACTAATATGAAGGCATTAGAGATAAAAATGCATATTCCTTTACTAGTAAACACATAGTTGACTCACATATTAAATAGGGATAATCAAAAGATCCCAAATGGGGTGTCAGATTAACGACTATGTCTAAGAACTTCTACAAATTAAGAGAGAATAAATTATTAGAAATAAAAGGTGTTGTTTATCTCTCATGTACCATAATTCTCCTTTATTTTCTTATATCATGCCACTGTCATAATTCCTTATTCATGATAAAAACTTATGATACTATGTAGATGGATATCAAATCATAGAAAAATAGCAAACTATACAAATGATACAACATATTATACACCATAAAACCCTTGAAATGGAAATATCCATTAATTAAATGTGATGTGCTCAAATATTTCTATATCAACTCTCTTCTTTCTTAAAAAACCAAAATCCTTTACTTGAAAATTGATTATATATATATAAATCATTTTGGTATTTAGAGAAATTAAAAACTAATACAAAGTTGGTTCAGCCCACTGCTATGATAATTATTAATTTTTAGATAAACTTATAAGTACCCTATTTACTACCCACAAGATGATTAATAGAAAAGTTTGCACATCAACCCACATACTTTACATACCAATCTAATTGCCCGCAACAAAAATTGACTAAAAACATTATTCCTGTCGTCTTTCTGTTGTTTCTTAATTCTTTAAGGCGTCTCGACTTTTCCTCGACAGAATTATCACATCGTATTTCAACCCACAAACCCATAATATCTGGCATTTTATTCGAATCGATCACGTCAGTTGCTTAAGAAAAAGTCAGTTGCTTAAGAATGGAGTACGTCAGTTTTTATATTTTAAAGTATAATGGAATGGATAAATTCAACGTTGTTCAAGATAATTGGTTGGTCCCATTGGAAATTTTGATAAAGGAATTTGTCTACTGTGTACTCAACGTTATAGAAAAAAAAAAAAAAAACAAAAACACGAACTCCTATTTCTTCAGCTTGACCCTTCAAATCCTCAAGACATAATTATTATCCCATTCATCTGAAAACTTATGCTTCATTATACTATTTTGTATTTTGTATGGAATAAAATACGCCCTTCATAACGGCTCGGTCGTCGAATTTAACTTTTCCTTCAGACTGTAGACACTGAAATTGATTGAAGAGATTCCCGTGATTTTGACGACACTAAGAAAACAAATTTTGAACCTAACACCATAATTATACTTTCACCTGAGAATTCGGTGTACAACGATGAATCTGTATGTGAATCCATAAAAGACGGACCATATATTTTCATAAATTGAATAGTCAAATCTCTGTATCCATTCCTTTTTCTTTAATTAAATCAAAGAAAAAAATAAATCCCCTCTCGCTTTGCTGAAAAATCTTTAATTAAATCAATTCAAAGAATCCTATAGAGGAAAATCTCCATTAAAATGATTTCTCTGACAATCTCATTATCTGCGTAATGGGTGAAATCAATTTAAAGAAAATGTTTAGCTTCGTTTGGAGTTGCATAACGCGGACACCACCGCCTTCCTTTAAAAAAAACTTAAAAAATAGAGGCAGTCTTCATCATTATGGAATGTGCAAACCGCCATCAATATTGGTGATTCTTTTGTCTTTTAGTTATATGGGAGAAATTTCAAAATAACTAATCTTTTATTAAAATTCTTGTTATTTTAACGTAAGTAGAGTATGAGAGATTAAATTGGAATGAGACCTATAACTTGTTTATTTGTATATGAGATTTTTGGGTAGTTTTTTAATGGATAAAAATGATAGGAATTTTTATTTTTTATTTTCTAATTAGAATTTATAATTTTTTAGAAAGAAACTTATATTTTATTATTTGTTTATAAGTTTTAAGGAAGAAAACATATATTTTTAATTACTTGAATTTATAAATTTTCAACTAAGAAATATATACTCTTAATTATTAAGCCCATTTAAATTATATACTAGTACAACTATATTTGATTAATTAAATGTGTTAGATTTGAGACTTTAATGAGCCATATTTTAAATAAATGTCTTTCGGATTAATCATATTATAAGATTTTGTCCATGTTTCGAATCAACCAATGTGGTTTAACCTGAGGACAAGGTGAACAAATCATACAATCTTCATGAATAAATAGTAAGAAAGCATCATTGCCAAAAATTAGTAAATAATTTTTTATATATTGAAAAAACTAGATTGAATATACCCAAAAGTTCGATTTAATATCTACCCGACCAAACCATGAAAATATATAATAATAAAAATAATATTAACAAAAAATATTTACAATAACAAAATATTATTATTATTATTATTAATAAAATAATTAATGTTAGAGTTACTTAACAAAAATCTATTAATTATAGATTTTATAATTAACTAATTAATAACAAAAATTTATAATCATTTAAAAATAATAATTATATTACTAAATAATTATTAGTATAAGATTATGCCATTAATAAATATATTATATTTCATTATTACTAAAAAAAATTAAATAAAAAAAATAATTTAAAATTAAAATAATATTTAAAACTAAACCAATATATATTAAATAATAGAATAACATTGAATAAATAAATTAATATTAAATAGTTAATAATTTAACTTAAAAATATTATTAATTAATATTATTATAACCCTTACGCTAAATTATTTTTATTATTGTCCAATTTTAAGGTAACGACTAAGCTAGATACCACATTGGTGTATGAGACCCTTTTGCTTGTGGGACAAGGGACCCATCCCAACACAATGATTTGACTCCTTAGACTACAAAGGTATACATACCCTATGCCCTCTAGTTTTAAACATGTGACCTCTTAGGAAGAGACACATGGTATTAACCATTAGGCCCATTCACACTGTATTATAAACCCCTGGAATTAATATTATAAACTCTTCTCATTAATATTATTATAAACCCTTGGGATTAATTTTATAAACATAAGTGATGATTATTATAAACCATGGATTAATCTTATTATAAACACTTGGCATTAATACTATAAACATAAGTGATTGTTAATATCGTAAACCCAAGGCCTTAATAAATCCTTTATATTATATATCCTAGGAATTCGAACCATTACATTAATAAATCCAAAGGATTGATAATATAAACCCAAGGGAATAATATTAAACCCAAGAGATAAATATTATAAACCAAGAGATAAGTATTATAAACCCAAGGTATATAGAGGTATATAGATCTTAAGATAAATATTATAAACCCTAATATAAACATGGTTGACCATGGTTTATTTTCATATTGACATAATCTTTGTCACAATATGATGTTGGATTATGGTTGACAATGATTGATCTCCATATTTAGACAATCTTTGTCAAATTGTGACGTTCTACCATGGTTGACCATGGATGATCATG
Organism: Pinus taeda; assembly: GCA_000404065.3. Lineage (NCBI taxonomy): Eukaryota > Viridiplantae > Streptophyta > Pinopsida > Pinales > Pinaceae > Pinus > Pinus taeda. The sequence continues at coordinate 28,301 of APFE031260390.1, forward strand.
GTTGTGACATGGTGAAATTAAGCCTAATGGTTAAGAGCATGTGTTTCCCCATGAGAGGTCACATGTTAAAAATGAGAGGGGAGTAGAGTATGTATACCTTCATAGACTTAGTAGTCAAACAACTACGTGGAGGTGGGCCCCTTGTCCCATAAACAAGGGGGTCTCATACACCAATGTGGTGTATGACTTGGCGGTGACCTTAAAATTGGAGAGTAATAATAACCAAGAAACAATCTTTCTCATAATGTGACCATGGTTACTGACTATGGTTGACCATGATTGTCCATAGTTCAGAATGATTTATTTTCATATTGAGACAACCTTTGTCACAATTCGATGTTGGAACATGGTTGACCAAGGTTGATTTTCATATTGAGACAATCCTTGTCACAATGCGACATTAGTTGATTTTCGTATTGAGAAAATATTTGTCACAATGTGATGTTGGACCATGGTTGACAATGATTATAAACCCAATGGATTTATATCAAACCCAAAGATTAATATTACAAATCCTATGAATAATATTGTACCCTAAGAATATGAACCCTTAGACTAATAAACCCAAGGGATAAATAGTAAAACTAAAGAGATTATAAACCAAACGAACAAATATTATAAACCCAAGGTATAAAAACCCTAATATGAATATTATAAACACTAAAATAAACATGGTTGACCATGTTTACCATCATTGATTTTTACATTGAGACAATCTTTATCACAATGCGACATTGGACCATGGTTGATTTCTATATTGAGACAATTTTTGGCACAATATGACATTGGACCATCGTTGACCATGGTTGACCGTGATTGTAAACCCAAGGGATTTATTTTAAACCTTAGGATTAATATTATAAACCCTACCAATAATATTATGCCCTAGGAATATGAACCATTAGATTAATAAACCAAAGGGATTGATATTATAAATGCAAGGGTTTAATTATACAAACCAAAGCTGTTATAAACCCAAGGGAATAATATTAAACCCAAAGGATTAATATTATAAACATAAGGTATACAAACCCTAAGATAAATTTTATAAACCCTAAAATAAACATGGTTGACCTTGGTTGACCATGGTTCATTTTCATATTGAGACATTCTTTAATAGAAAATGATATTGGACCATGGTTGATCATGGTTGAGCATGATTGATTGTCATATCTAGGCAATCGTTGTCATAGTGTGACGTTGGACCATTGTTGATTTTCATATTGAAAAAATATTTGTCACAATGTGACGTTGTAACATGTTTGACCATAGTAGAGCATGATTATAAATCTAAGGGATTTATATTAAACCCATGGATTTATATTGTAAACCCTATGAATAATATTAAATCCCAAGAAAATGAACCATTATATTAATAAACCAAATAGATTAATATTATAAACCGTAGGGAATAATAAACCAAAGGTATTAATACTAAAAACCCAAGGGATTATAAAACCAAGGGAGTAATATTAAACCCAAGGGATAAACCAAAGTGATAAACCCAAGGGATTAATATTATAAACCCTAGGTATATAAACCCTATGATAAACATTATAAACCCTAAAATGAACCTCGTTGACCATGCTTTACCATGGTTGATTTTCATTTTGAGACAGTCTTTGTCACAATGTGAGATTTTACCATGGTTGACCATGGTTTATCATAGTTTACCATGGTTGATTTTCATATTGAGAAAATATTTGTCACAATATGACATTGGTTTATGGTTATGCATGACCGAAAATGATTATAAACCCAAGGGATTAAACCCTAGGATTAATATTATAAACCTAATGAATAATATTATACCGTGGGAATATGAATCCTTAGTTTGATAAACCCATTTTTTTGATATTATAAACCCAAGGTATTAATTCTAAAACTCTAAGGTATTATAAACCCAAGGAAATAATATTAAACCCAAGGGATTAATATTACAAACCCAAGGGATTATTACTATAAACCTAAGGTATATAAATCCTAAGACAAATATTATAAATCAAAGATATATAAATCCTAAGATAAATATTATAAAGCCTAAAATAAACATGCTTCACTATGGAGGTATATAAAACCTAAGGTAAATATTATAAATCCAAGATATATAAATCCTAAGATAAATATTATAAAGCTTAAAATAAACATGATTCACTATGGTTGACTACAATTCATTTTTGTATTCACATAGTCTTTGTCACAATGCAACGTTGGACTATGATCGACCATGATTTATTTTCATATTGAGACAACTTTTATCATAATGTGACATTGGACAATGGTTGACCATGGTCAATTTTCATATTGAGACAATCTTTGTCATAATGCAACATTATACCATGGTTGACCATGGATGACCATGGTTGTCGCAATGTGACATTGGAACAAGAGACAATATTTGTCATATTGCGACCATGGTTGGCCATGATTGATCATTGTTGATTTACATATTAAGACAATATTTGTCACAAAGTGATGTTGGAATATGGCTGACATTGGCAAAGTTCCATCTTGAGACAATCCTTGTCACAATGCGACATTGGAACATGGTCGGCCATCATTGATTTTAATGTCAAGGCATTTTTGTCAAAATGCAACATTGGACTATGGTTAACCATGGTTGATTTCCATATTGAGACAATCGTTGTCACAAATGTTACATTTGAAAATGATTGACTATGATTGAACATGGTTTACCATGGTTGTTTTTCATACTAAGACAACCTTTTCCACAATGTAATGTTGGACCATGGTTGAACATGAATGACCATGGTTTATGTTGGGTGGTGATGGTTGAGCATGGTTGTTTTTCATATGAAGACAATATTTGTGAGAATGTGACATCAGACCATGGTTGTCCATGATTATAAACCCAAGAGATTTATATTAAAACCTAGGATTAATATTGAAAACCCTATGAATAATATTATACCCTCGGAATATGAACCCTTAGATTGATAAACCCAAGAGACTAATAAACGCAAGAGGTTAATACAAAAAATGCAAAAAATTATAAACACAAGGGAAAAATATTAAAGCCAATGGTTTAATAGTATAAACCCAAGATATATAAACCTAACATAGATATTATAAACCCTAAAATAAACATGTTTGACCATCGTTGACCATCATTGAATTTCATATTGACATAATCTTTGTCACAATACATTGTTGGAACCTTATTGATGATGATTGATTGTAAACCCCTGTGATATTTTTATTTATTCCTAGAACATAAACCCCCATTCAATAATGAGATAGTGATGTAGTATAATAATACCCAAAAGATAAAATGATTTGCAGCCACGAATTAAGAATGCCAATACAAATTTGAACATAGAGTTGTTACATTTCAAACTCATCAGTAGACATGGGCCAACTAACGATCATTGTCAATATTAACATCATAACATACTTTCTTTTATATTTTATACTTGAAAAGGGTTATGGAAACAAAATAGTTCATAAAGCCAATGGTTTAATACTATAAACACAAGGTATATAAATCCTAAGATAAATATTATAAACCCTAAAAGAAACTTGGTTGACCATCGTCGACCATGATTGACCATTGTTGATTTTCATTTTGAGACAATCTTTGTCACAATACTAAAATACCAAGAGATTATAAACCCAATGGAATAATACAAGCATAGATCCATCTAAAGCAAACATCTAACATGAGCTAAGAGGGATAAAATTTCTTTCCTTACACACTTATTTTAGAGTGCAAAAGTTAATGTGCAATTTTTTACTGTTTAAATTGCATTTTTGAATGTTATAAAGATCACATAACATGTGTTTTGAGCCATTTTATATTAATTCACATTAAAATATTTTATTCATAACTCACATTGGATATTTTATTCTAAATGACATTAAAATATTTCATTTTAACATCTCTCTCTCGCTCTATAGAATTTCTCATGTATATCACCTAATAATTCAACATACTAAAGCAAAATACTTGATCTACTTCTACAAACAAACTTGCAGAAGCTTAATAAGCAAGATCAAATAGAACACAAATAATAGAGAATGAGAAATCAATCATAGATGAACATAGAATAATACTCTGGGGAAAGCCTCAACTAAAAACCCTACTATCTGTATTATCATACAAGTGGAAAAATCTACAGATTACATAAAGTTTTAGCTCACAAGATATCTACCTCTCAGTACAGTCCCTCAATGCTGCTCATGGATAGAATAGACAACACATATGCCTTCCTTCAGTCCTCCAGGCCTCCTATTTCCTTGCACAGTTTCTCCTGGGTCCTCAAGCTACCACCTGTGTGTAATAATCCCTCACACACAGCTCTCACCTCTGAAATAACTACACAAACCTGAAGGAGATAATTGCTTCTACATGGATGAGTTTCCTTTATAGGAAAATTCCTCCAACTAATAGTACAATGTCCCTGCCTTTAATCTCAATTGGGTCTTTCTTTGAACTAACATGCATGAGTTATTTATGAGAAAATATTCATTTATCTAGAGAACACTAGTTACATGCATGCATGCATTAACTTATTGAACTCACAATTAGTTCCTCAACTGTTTGGCAATAATTTAACTGGACTTAACTTAGTTAACTGAGCTAACTAATTACAGCTCAAATACAACTCATCCTTATCTCCTTAATTAGGGGATAACTTCCTCAATCAAAGGGATAATTGTTGCATGTCTTCACAAAGACTTCATGTTTGATTTTCTCCAGCTAATTAACTCAAGATGAATTAATTAATTATTTTCAAACAAATGCTGAGACCAAGTTCGAATTTTAATTCTCAATTTTAATTCAGGGACTAATTAAAATTGGAATCTATCCCGAAATGCTATTTATAGCAATGCTCTTTTTAACATTTCTATTTTTTGCTATTTCCAAAAAAGTTGGAGTATATCATGAGCTATTTATAGCAATGCTATTTTTAGCATTTCTTGTTGCCATTTCGAACACTTCCTCTCAACAAGAAAGGAATCACCTTGAACCTGATCCTGAACCTTTGGAATGTTTTGCATGCAACACTTCTCTCAAGTGTTGTTGCTCCAGCAACTCTAGGAGCACAACAAATATCCAACCTGAATCAGAATGATGCCTTTGTCATCAAAGTCTCTGACCACTATTGCCTCTGTCGACTAAAAACTCTGCACCTCTGTGCTCTTCAGTATTTGACTACTTTAGCCTCTTCAGTATCTGACCGCTATTGTATCATACAAAGGTGGAAAAATCTAAGTACAAAGAATTGAGGGCTCAAGCCCACAAGTTCATTATATGTAATGGGCAACTGTACTACAAATACCTAGTGGGAATTATGTTGTTGTGTTTGGTTGAGAAAGAGACACAAAGTGTGATGGATGCGTTCCATAGTGGCATTTGTGGGGGGCACTACAGATGGAAGACCATTGTGCATAAGATATTGAAAGCAAGGTTCTAATGGGCTACTGTATTTGGAGATGTTCATTCTTATGTTAGGTCTTGTCAGTATTGTCAAGTGTTTGCTGAAAAGAAAAAATTGGCTCCATGCCCCTTCATCCCTGTTATTGTAGAAAAACCCTTCAGACAATGGTGACGAGACCTCATTAGAGAAATACATCCTCCTTCCAGTGGCCAAAACAAGTGGATCCTCACTATCACAGACTATTTCACCAAATGTGTAGAAGTAGTACCAGCCAAGAATGCAACTGACACTTTGGTTATGAAATTTCTGGAGGAGAATATCTTGGCAAGGTTTGGTTATCATGTGAAGATTGTGACTAATAACACACAGGATTTTAATTCTACAAAGTTTATCACCTTTTGTCAGAAATATAACATCACATTTGCCCATTCCACCACCTATTATCCTCAAGGAAATGGGTTGGTCGAATCTTCGAACAAAACCATGGTGAGAATCCTGAAGAAGACAATTGCAGAAAGCCAGAGGAAATGGGATTCTCAACTAAAATTTTCATTATGGGAAAATAGGGTCACTCCAACAATATCCAAAAGTAAATCCCCTTGCGAGTTAGTCTATGGAAAATCACCTATTTTTCCTATAAAAATTGCTATGTCGGTTGCTAGGATACTACAAGATGTTGAAGAAGAACCCAACTCCCTGAGTAGAAGGATAAATAAATTAGTGGAGCTCCACGAGATCATAGAACAAGTAAGTCACTGGTTAGACAAATTACCAATAAAGAATGAAATCTTTGTTTGACAAAAACGATAAAGAGAGACCTCTCCAACTAGGGGATACAGTCGTAAGGTGGGATGTGAGGAGAGACCACAAAGGGAAACATGGTAAATTTGATCCCTTATGGTTTGGACCCTTCAAGGTTACTGAGACTAAAGGAAACGATACTTTTATTATGGAGGACTTGGAGGGTGAAATGCTTGAGCTGCCTATAAATGGGCAATTCCTCAAGCTTTATTTCCAGCACTAAGAGGTTCAATTCTCACCCATTGTACATACCGATGAACTATTGTGAAATATCAATATTTATTTCAATTATTTATATTTCTGTTTTTATTTTTATATGCATGAATAGAATGAATCCATGCCCAATAGATAGAAGGTTACTAGTCTACAGGTTCTTAGCACCTTGCTAGCAAGGCATTGTCTCTAGTTGGAGCCAATTTTTTCACCTTTTACAGAAAAAGTTCTAGTTGTACAAATATGGAAAAATAATAGAGATGTTTGGAGCTAGCCCTCATTACAACAAAAGCATTCAAAACTAAATCAGACCTTCTCCATTGTAAATTACTCTGAAGCATCTTTCCAACGGTATATAGAAATATCCACACCGACCACAAAATCACAAGTTAGAGCATATGAAACTTCTCCTTTCAAAGATGGAAAACAAAGGAGAAATGTTTGAGTATAAACCCCAAATCCCGCATATCATATTTTTTTAAAAGAAATTGTAGGGGAGGTCAAAAAAGATCAGCGATCTTCGATCATCGATAACTAAAAATCAGAAATTAGTGGTCTTATAGCATGGCATAATGGTGATTTGAGAACCATGCATCATGTAATAGCAAAGGTACCATTAGTATTCGATCAACGATCCCAAAACCGGAGGTCCCAAACATCGAAGTATCAAGAGATCGGTGCATCACAATCGGTGATCACAAAGATGACACCTTTTCAAAGTTGTGATATCGCATGAAGTTCTGATTGCGACTAAATTTGCCAACATTTGAGCCTTTAGTTTAAAATATTCAGGAATTCCTTGAAGAATGTAACAAAGAAATTCAGTCAAAAACTTAAGGGCACGTAGGCCTTTTCTCTTTCCTCCAACTGTACACATGGCGTGACGAGAGTGGTTTCGATAAGGGCCACGTGGTGGATGATGTCATCCTGACATGACAGTACACTGGACACGTGGTATGCAACTTCAGTATTTGTTATTTGTAGGGGTCCTATGGGGTCATATCCAAGTGACACATGTCACCACTCTGGAAGCGACATGTGGTAGTAATGTCATCATTTATTCGAGATCGACATTCAACGATCACAAGTTTTGGAGGTTATAACCAAAGGCAGTGTTACCTAGGGGTGATTTTAGGGGCGAATGTTCGCCCTTTGGTGAAATTAAGGGGTTTTAAATTTTTAGTGGGCGAATATTTTGTATCATAGTACATTTTTACAAATCACCTCAAATAGCCCACCTTATTTTAAGGGAGAGGGTAAAAAAGGTAAATTTAGCCCTTGAAATTAGGAGTTACAACCTTCCATTCGCCCATTTTCAAGAATAGGTTTTATTTAAGTGAATCCTATGGGCCAAAGGCCCAAATACCATATTTATAAAAGAGGTATGGTAAATTAATAAAAATATAAATAAATGAGAGGTATGGTAAATAAATAAAGCATTTTTATATTTACTCCATAAGTCACCTTATATACATGCAAGGGTGTAAACAAATAAAAATATAAGTAAAGTGGAGGTATGGTAAATAAATAAAACGTCTTTTTATACTTACTCAAAAGGTATGGTAAATAAATAAAACCTCTTTTTTATATTTAGTCCATAACCCTCGTTCTATTAATGAAGGCTCAAGAAAGAGGTTTTATTTAAGTGAATCCTATGGGCCAAATACCATATTTGTAAACGAGGTATGGTAAATTAATAAAAATATAAATAAGCGAGAGGTATGGTAAACAAATAAAACATTTTTTTATATTTAGTCCATAAGTCACCTTGTATTTATGAATGGTATGGTAAATTAATAAAAATATAAATAAACGAGAGCTATGGTAAACAAATAAAACATTTTTTTATTTGACATATTAATACCATGCAAAAAAACATTATTAACCCTAATATTAGTATTAATAAAAATAAAAATGGCACTATTCACCAAAATGGCACATGGTATTGACCCATGGTATTCACTTGGAATGTAGCCTATTTAAATGGGGGAATTAAACTAGAATAGATCCATCTTTACTCTGGAGCTACTAACCCCCGAGAGGTATCAAATATCGTGATATGCAAACTTGCATAGAGTGAAAAATATTTGATCCGATCAAGAGTAAAAATGGATGTTGTATTTTAATTTATGTTAAACATTTTAGCTTGGTTAAAATAAAAATCAAATATTAATTTTATTAATTTTTATAAATTACTAATTGTAATTTTTAAGCTCCAGGTTTATGATAACCCATGGTATTCATGTGAGCACAGACTATTTAAAGGGGAAATTCTATCTTAGATCCATCTTAATTTTGGTCTACCAAGTGCTCAGAGGGATAAATAGATTTCATCCCCCTAAGAGTGGTAGATGTGGAGTTAAGATGGATATAGGTTGGTTTTTATGATAATGAATATATTAAATAGACTTAGGAAATTATATTGTAAAAACATCTTAAGGTGAATGGTTAAAGCATAGACATTGGACAAGTATATTTGTATACTTTTGTTTTAAACTGAAACAAATCCAGGGCTAAAAGGAATGGATTGATTGCACTACTCATCCTTCTATAACTTTCCAACATATGCTGGAGTAAACAGATTGTAATTTGGGTAATTTTTCTAATTGCAAATGGGAACATACTTGTGTATTGGCAGGGTGGTTACGAGGTCCCTAGAAGTCAAGTAAACAAATTGTAATTTGGGTAATTTTTCTAATTGCAAGCAGGAACATACTTGTGTATTGGCAAGGTGGTTATGAGTTCCCTAGAAGTGATGAATTTGAATTTTTCTTGGTTTTATATATAGTATTAGGTTTTTTCTCATGCTTTCTGTGAATGGCACGGGTGAGTTTTATCTTACACCCACTAAATTATCGATATGTAATTTCGGTAATTTTGATTTCAAAAGATATTTTAAATAAATGCAAATGATTTCATTTGTGTATTCAATAAACACAAGATTTTATAATTGAGTAAAATATTCGCCATGCCTGGTCAGAGATTCGCCAAAAAATTATATATACATATCATATTATTGATAAAATCGCCTTCCATGTTTCCTATATACCATGGAGATTCGCCCATTTATTATACATGTAAATTTAGGGGGGGTTCTTAAAATTTTCCCTAAGCCTTGTGCCCCCAAGCATTTCAATAATGAGTGCATGAATGATCAATGAGAATGGCCAAAAGCTAGAGAGCCCAAATAGGGAGACGGAAAAACATTGTTGTTAGTCTTAAAAAGCCATCCATTAGCAGAACAGAGACAGGTAGAGGGGAAACAGATTGAGATAGAGAAGACAGATTGAAATAGATGAATAGAGTAATAGGGTAGAGGGAGAGTCTATGCACTCTTTTAGACTCGAGGTTTTCGATTGGATCCCTATTTAATGTCACTGTTGTGTCGAGACTCTGTTTTGAGCTCACCCTTGTAATAATTTGTTCTTGAAGAAATAATATAGAGGTCGAGATCAATAGTGGAAACTTCATGGAGAAGATTTTTGCTCTGCGCGCTGCGACCTGGAGCCTGACCTAGCCTGCAGCCTACGCCTGCTTCTCCAGGCTCCGCCTGGTAGGGGCGCTGCTACCCTCTCCGATCCCTGCCCTGCCTCGCACTGGCCTGCCCCCCTTGGATTCTACCTGCATCGCGCTGTCCTGGGTGCCTCCTACTGCCTCCGCCTCCTTAGCAGGGTTATGGCCGTTTAAAGGTTGGCCCCTTCCCTTCTCTCCCAGCGGGCCTGCAATGGCAGGCTCCGCCTCCCCGCCTCCGGTCTCTAAGTCCCCTGAGGAAGTTTCTGCTTCGCTCTTGTCGGATCCCTCTGAAGCCAGACCCCGTCCCACTCTTTCGAAGTTCATTAAAAAACTTGATGAGATCCTTGAGGTTATCCTTCCTCCTTCCCTTCCGCAAAAATCGGAAATAGCATTATCTGAAAGAGGACTTGTTGGTCAGTTCACAGGCCTTTGGCCTTCTCCTCGCACTGTGCGAAAATGGGTGGAGCGCAACTGGAGTTCAATGATTCAAGGAAAGATCGCTATCAGATTCTGCGGAAGAGGATACTTCACCTTCCTGTTCGAGTCAAAAGAAGACAAGAGCCTCATTTTCCGTAATGGCCCTTACTTCATGGACACAAGAGGGCTTTATTTGAACAGATGGACCCCGGATTTCGACCCGGAAATGGAAATCCCAAGCGTTGTTCCTCTGTGGGTGTGCCTTCCACATCTACCCCTTCACTGCTGGGGGGATGAATCCGTCAAAGCAATCAGCAATGCAGTTGGAAAATACATAGACAGATTAGAACCAAGGGATAATATGCATGCATGCGCAAGGATTTGTGTGGAAGTCGACCTGGGAAAAGGACTGTCAGAAGAAATCAAGCTAAAGGTGGATCAATGGATGCACATCTAGCAGTTGGATTACGAACAACTACCCTTTAAATGCAAGGTATGTCACGAGTACGGCCATTTCGCCAATAGATGTAGTAAGCTAAAAGTAAATGATGTAGAGCATAATGAGGAAAATGCAAGGGGATCTTGGGAACAAGTTAAAAGGAAAAAACATAATCCGGGAACTAGTTCCTCCACTCCGCTGACATCAAGTCTCCCCCCTCCTCCCCCCCCCCCCCTCTCAGCCTTCCCCTCCTCTCTCAACCCCTTTGAATCTTTATCAGCAGAAGTCCCATCCTCTCCCCCTCAATCCCCTCGACCAGCTTCTCCGCGCTCTATCCCTCCTCTCTGTCCTACCCCCACCATTGAAAGAATCTTGACCAGAAACAAGGCAAGGGAAGTGAATTAGCCTTCAGATCCTCAGAGAAAAGCTGGCAGAAAATCGAACAAAGAATTGAGAGATGAAGCAGCTGCTAAGGAGATGGCAACCGGCTCTCAGCAACCCATGGATTCATTTCTAGGCAAGTTAAAAGGGAATGGAGAAAAGGCCAAGGAGAAAGCAGGATTCCACCCAACAATTGGTAAATAATGAATTTGGTCTCTTGGAATTGTAGGGGAATGGGCTCTTCCCTAAAGGTGAAAGCAATAAGGGACCTTCTGATTCAGGAACAGCCAGACATTCTCCTAATCCAGGAGACCAAAACCACCGAGCAGGACTTCACTTCACAAACACAAAGATTCAAAAATTATTCAGGCACATCAAAAGGCTCAGATGGGGCCTCAGGGGGAATAGGCACATTATCGAATAAAAATAAGTGGGAAATCAGCAACTCACAGCTTTGCAACTGGTGGATCAGAACAGATTTAAGGAACAAGAGCACTCAAGAGGTCTACTTCATATACAACATATACACACCCAACCACTACAGAGATAAAATCAGCTGTTGGAATACCTTAGAAGCAGATCTCTCCTCCATTCAGAGCAGTCTAATAATCCTTGGGGGTGATATGAATCTAATTAGGTAGGTGGAGGAAACATTTGGTGGTAATTTCCACCCAGACTCATCAAGAGATAAGCTAGAAACAATCATCCAGCTCTTCAACCTGATCGACACCCCTTTGTCGAATGGTAAATATACTTGGACTAACAAGAGAGCAGGCTCTCACAATATTAAAGAAAGGTTGGATAGATTTCTCATACAGGAAGGTTTGGCCAGCAACTTCCAAGTAATCAAAAGTCACATAATCCACGGAACAGCTTCAGATCATAAAGCGGTGGTCCTCTCTCTGGATAAAGAAACAAATTTAGGCCCCCTTCCCTTTAAATACAACAAGTCCTGGGATAGCCATGAAGAATTCAGCTCTCTTGTGCAAAATCAGTGGGCAAAAGAAATATCAGGCTCACCTCACTACGTGTGGGAAACGAAACTAAAACAATTAAGGACAGTTATAAAGCAGTGGGCGAGAGAGATGGCAAGATCCGAAAGAAAAAAGAGAAACAACCTGTTGTTGGAAATGGAGAGATGGCACAAGGAGAAAGAACAAGTTCAACACACAGCGGAAGACATAGAAAAGGAAAAAAGCATGTTTATGGAGCTCTACAGGCAAAATCGTGTGGAGGAAGAGGAACAAAGAATGAAATCCTGCTGTCTATGGTTGAAAGCAGGGGACAAGAACACCTCTTTCTTCCACAATAATGTCAAGACCAGAAGAGCCAGAAACAAAATTGATAAAATAGAAGTGGAAGGGAGAGAATTGAAGGATCAAGAAGAGATAAAAAACGCAGCCTTCGAACACTTCAAGGCTCTCCTCACAGCAGATCCCCAACAAAACGACAGCGCAACATTCCTCAGTGTATTAGAGAGAAAAATTAAGGAGGAACATAACAGTGAGCTGGAACAATATCCCACTGAAGAAGAAATTAGAGAAGCCACCTTCAGCATGCAACAAGACAAGGCTCCGGGGCCGGATGGCTTTTCAGTAGCATTCTACAGGCAGCATTGGGAAACCATAAGGAAGGACTTTGTGAGAATGGTGAAAAACGCATTCAGAAAGCACAAGCTGGGGGACTACATGAAATCCTCTCACATCGCATTAATTCCCAAGGAAGCAAACCCCAAATCATTTGATAGATTCTGCCCTATATCACTGTGCAATGTTTCGTACAAGATCATAACAAAAATTATCGCCCTCAAGAATCTTCTTCCTATTATAATCTCCGAGAACCAGGGTGGCTTTGTCCCAGAGAGACAGATTATAGATAATGTTATTCTTATACAGGAAGCCATTCACAGCAGTCTCATCAAAGGAGAACGAGGAATGATCATTAAGTTGGATATGGCTAATGCTTTTGACAGAGTGGACCATTCCTTCTTAAGAGCAGCATTGAGAAAATTCGGGTTCTCCTCCAAAACAGTCGACATCATAAGTGGGTGTATCTCCAACCCATGGACCGCCCCGCTGATCAATGGTCGCGCAAGCAATTCCTTCAAAAGTACTAGGGGTCTTAGGAAAGGGTGCCCACTATCCCCTTTCCTTTTCATTATTATGGCGGAAACTCTAAGTGTTCACTTAGAAAATCTCCGCCTCAAGAGAGAGATAATGGGGATAAGCATTGAAAGAGGAATAAAGGAGATAAACCGCTCTCTATTCGTGGACGACACTCTTCTAATTGGGGGAGCTTCCAGCTTGATGGCGAGGAGGTTCAAAAGAGTTCTGGATGCTTTTCTTCAGGTTTCAGGTGGCAAATTAAACAATAGGAAATGTAAAATCTACACATGGAACGTGCCATATCAGATACAACAAAGTATGTCCCAAATTCTAGACATCCCTCTCCAAAGAAACTGGAGTTCTTTCTCCTATTTGGGCTTACCCCTGGCAAAGGAGCACATCAAAGCAGAGGTATGGAAAAAACACATAGAGAAGATGAGAAGCCTCCTCCAAAGTTGGGGAGTCTCCTGGCTAAACCTAGCAGGCAAAACTATCCTCATAAAGGCTGTCCTATCAGGGTTGCCAATCTACCAATATGCGGTTATGATGGCCCCCACAAGCATCCACAAGCATATGGAACTCATAATGAGAAGCTTCCTCTGGCAGGGAGGAAAGCAGGACACAAAGAAGTTCAGCTTAGTTAATTGGGGCCAAGTCACCCTCCCTTATGAAAAAGGAGGCCTCTCAATAAAAATCCCAAGTCTCTCTAATCAGGCTTTGGGGCTCAAACTGATCTGGAAGATCATCTCAAGAAAGGGATCATGGTGGGTGGAGACCATAAAAAGAAAATACCTCAGCGGGCCAAACTCTAACATCCTCAATGACCCTATAATAGATAGACCCTGCACTCCAGTGTGGCGTCTAATTAAAAAAGTTCTGCCTCACTTCAGAGAAAATGTCTCTAAGCTCCCGGGCAATGGAAAGGACACCAAAATTTGGGCTGATAGGATAATGAATTCCAACCCAAGGAACCTTCAGCAAGAGCTCAGGCCTTTACAGGATTGGATGGAAGATAGAAGGATAATTACTTTGTACGACATCTCTTCATGGAACCATAATAGATGGAGAGACTGGAAAGAGTTGCAGCTACCCTAGGATCTCAAAGAATCATGGCACAACTTGAAGTCTTCCCTCTCTGGAATAACACCAGTCAATAAAGAGAAAGAAGACACTTACATCTAGGATTCATGTGGAGGGTCATTCTCAGTTAGAGAAGGGTACAAATCTCTTCAAAACAGAAACCCTACAGCCAATTGGAACCTCCACACTGCTACCTGGAAGTCTGAATGCATCCCCAAAGTGAAACACTTCAACTGGACCCTTCTAAAAGGGAAAATTCTAACAGCAGAAAATCTGAGGAAGAGAGGAATTCAAGGCCCCTCGATTTGCTGCTTCTGCAAAGTAGAGGAGGAGTCTATTCAACACTCCTTTCTCCTCTGCCCATTGGCTCAGAACTGTTGGAATCAGCTTGCTAGTCCCCTGGAAGTCCGAGGAAGCTACGATCAGGTGCACACCCTCCAGAAAACTTGGCAAAAAGACTTTCCTCACCAAAGAAAAGGCAAAAACAATATAATCAGAGTCTGGAAGTGCATCCCTGCCACCCTCTGCTGGAATCTCTGGCTTGCCAGGAACAACTATGTATTCAACAATATACAGCCAAGACCGGGCACTATCATAGCAAAGACAATAGCCAGCATATTTGAAGCGGTGAGTGCAAACCTCATAACTACTCCAGATCAGACGAGCTGGGCTCAAGAGGAAAAGGATTGGTACAATAAGTTTAATATTTGTCACACCCAAAATATTCCGCCAAAGAGCAAAGCTCACAAGAAACAACCCTCCTGGAAGCTCAGGGGAACCAAAGAAGAGATTCTTCAATGGATTCGCGCCCAAAACTGCCCTACTCTCTTCTTTGATGGAGCATCAAAGAATAATCCTGGAGCAGCAGGAGCAGGAGGCATAATAAAAGATCAAAATGGAGTACCTATCTGTAGATACAAATGGGGTCTTGGGGAAGCTTCAAACAACGCAGCAGAAGCTTACAGTCTGCTCCTTGGTTCCACAATTCTCTCCAAAAAGGGCCTGAAGAACGCTATCATCATAGGGGACTTGGCCATCATCGTATCATCTATGAACATAGGGAAAAAATTCATAAAGGAAGGCCTCAAAAATACCAGAGCAAGGATTATGGACAATCTAAGAGACATGGGGGAAACATCCTTCATGCACGTACTCAGAGAACACAACGTAGAGGCGGATTTTCTAGCAAATAAAGCAGTCAAACGGAAGCAAGGCCAGGTTCGTGAGGATGAAAAAACATATGACAGAGCAATCCCATAAGACCCCTCCCTGCCATCTGAGCCACCAGGTCAGCTCTTGTAAAATCTATCAAAAAATCCTCTGCAGTACTGGTCCTCTAAACCTCGATCCTCCATCCCTCCCCATGCTGCCGCCTTCCATCATTTCTATCGTTCTTAGCACCATCCTCCCTCACCTTCCTCGTGATTTTTATCCTGACCCTTTAGGTATTTGTCACTTCAGTCCTCAGGGAGATCACATCCTAAATCTGCAGCTCAATCCCACCTCGGTCTCTGAAGAAAAAATCTTGCCCAGGCATTATGACCGCCTCTCCCCTTGCCTTTATATCCCCCCTCCCTCCTCAGGCGTTCTTAGTTTTGATCTGCACCAGTCTCAGGTCGACATCATGGTCTTAGCAGAGAGTGGTATTGAATCCATTAAGAGTGTTAGTGTGAGTAAGGCGCTTCGCCCTCCAGCCCTCAACTCCAAGCGAAGCTCCCAACAACCTCTCAATTCAGTCCTCTGTATCAAATCAGCCCGAGGGTCCATCCACTACAACTACAAGAGGGGACACTTCCAGAACTCCGCCATCAGTTGTAGAGACACAGAGCACCGCTCTGCGTTACTGGTAACTGTTTATTTTAGCTCTGAGTTCTGTTTGAATACTGACTTCAGGTTTCTGGGCAGCTGCAGAGGCTTGGTCTTGGTTTCATTGCTCCCTCTTCTCAGCTCTCATTGCCATCCACTTTTCTTCCCTCTGATTCAATCCCCCTGTACTCCTCTCCTCTTAAAACCCCTTCTCCTCGTTGTTCTTCTCTCTTCTCACCTCACAGACTTTTACAATCACCACAACACCATGGAGGACCAGCTAGGTAATCAGGGCGAGCCACAGCGAATCATCAAGCCCATGGATCAACTCTTCAACAAAGAATGCACAATGTGTAAGGCCCACACAGTCATGATCAACAAGTTCGTCAAACACTTCAATGAGTTGAAGAGCGACTATGAATCCGATAGCAGGTCGAAGCGCAAGAAACTAGAAAAACAGAAGGAAGAAATAGAAAGCTTGAAGGGAAGGTGCAGTCACCTTGAGGAAGCAATAGAACAAATCAAAACTCTCACTCAGAGCTACCAAGCTTCAACTTCCACCAAATCAAGTGCCAAGAAAGATCCCATGCCAGATGACTCGGTCACTCAGAAACTCTACTAAAATCCATGCGCTGCAAATTTTGCTACATAGGAGGCGCTTTTGTCAGGCAATATAGCCGTTCCCTCTTTAATTTCAATTCCCATAGTGGCAGAAATGAGGAAAGTGGGTCTGCGCACCCAATTTTGATCCTCTTCACCAAAACTCATGACAGTTATGTAATAGAACTTTGTTCTCGTTTTTTATAATACAAAAGTACCCGACTTCGTTAAAAAAAAAATATAGAGGTCGACATTGATAGCTGGACTAGGAGACGTAGCCAGGAATTCTGGTGAAACCCTTTATTATTTTGGTTGTGTTGATGTGTCTGTTTGTTATGTTTTTTTACTGTTAATTGTCTATATTATTCGCAATATTTTCGATCTGTTGCACTAAGTAATATAGGCATTTTCCTACACATGAGTCTGTAATACATTTTCTTCTTGATTTAGTATCCATTTCGGATCAAAATCACAATACAAAGGAGCTCACTCACATGTTTTCCCATTCAAATACCTGTTGGAGAGATATGCACCTTTGATGAAGGTTGTCATGAAGTTCCTCACATGTGAGGGAAAATTGTCTAGGCTATATCAATACCATATAAGAATTCTCATGCACTTTACAACTACCAAGTCTCTAAATTTGTCTAGCTACTTGTATAGGAGCCTAATCAAAATGTTTAAAAGGCTAAAATTGAAAGGAAAAGTGCATTATTCCATGCTATTTCGCCATAGTCTGATAAAGGTTATAGTACTCCATTAGTTGAAAGATAATAACATGACATGGGACACCTTCACTGAAGTAGCCTTGAAAATTCATATAACCACTTCACCAAGCCAGCACCAAACCATGTTAGTACAACCCATGGATGTGGGGTCATCAAGAAAACATGATGAGGTTTCCAAGGGACCTATAACTGAGGTGACCAAGACATATCAGAGAGGTAGAGGCCTTGTGTTTTCTCCTCAAATTGAGGAAGGGGCCAAGCCTACTACATCAATAGAACAAGGATCACCATCACATCATGAGGCTTCTTTGCATGATGAGGAGTCCATTGAGCATGACTTTAACCTACTTGAATTGGAGGCACATGATGAGCATCAAACCCTAGAATAAGTCATCAAAGAGAAGGATTCTCAGATCATGGAGCTCAAGGAAAATTTGTAAAGGGCCAAATTCATCATTTCATTCCTTGAGCAAGAAAACAATCAACTTAAGCAAAACAACTAGTCATGGAGAAAGAGAAATTCAAAGCCAAGAAGCAAGATATGAAAGGTAAGGTAGTGGTGGATAATTAGGACATTGAGTAGCATGAAAGACATGTGGCAAGGAAGAGACCAAGGACAATGGGGCTTAGGAAGGCACTTCAGAGGGCAAGAGAACAAAAGCCACCAATGGAAGAATTGACCTTTAAAAAAGAGGATTTCCATGGAAATAAATGAGGACAGGGAATTTTTTCTTGACAAAGTCAATTGCCACCTTGATAATCTCTTTGACAAGGCCAACAAGGATAACAATTTTCAAAATAAAATGGCCATCCATTATTACACAGGGAATCAGGTTGCCAAGGTCAAAATCAAGCAGTTGAAGGAAAAACTCAATGAAACCCTAATCAACCAAGAGGAGAAGGTTAAGCTATATTTTCTTTTTGATGCATCCATGATTGCCTCATCAGGTATATTTGGACAAATTTTGGGAGGATTTGGAGAAAATTTTGTGTTTTGATCTAGACTTGCAATTTTTTGGCAATTTTCTGTCTAGGAGCACAATGAGCTCACACTATACTTCTTCCTTAGGGCTCCCAATTATGGAAAATAAGAATTTTTGGAAATCTTATGACCCCCTCTCAAAACCCATTTTCCCACTTTCCTAGTCTGGAGCTTAGTTTTTGAGAAATTTGCAAAACTGAGGCCGAAAATCACCTTTCTACCGCTCTTTTTCCATTTCGTTGTGCACCTGGAGACACCTTGGGAGAATGGTCATATCTCAACCAAAAATGGGTCATTTTGAGTGTAAAAATACTCTTAAGACATATAAATCTCCCAGATTTCCAGAAAAGGCTTTAGATATAGATTTGGACTTCAGAAAGGCACTCAAAAAGGGCCTCCAACAGCTCATTGCACACTTGGAAATTTCTTAGATTTTTGTAAACTTTTCACTGTGTAATTTTTTGTAATTCCTAGTTTGAATTTGGTAAAAGTCAAAAGGGTGAAGAACATGAATGTGAATGGTAAAAGTAAACGTAAATAATGGGCGGTTAGTCTTTATAAGCTATTTTGATGTAAATTTGACCTCATTTATGAGAGAGGTTGAAGTCAAAGCTAATTGTAGAAGTCGTTTTTAACTTCCCTAGACATTAGGGTTTGGTTAGAACACCTCATGGATCAACAGTTCCTTGTGTCATGTATTTGACCCCTGAGAGTGCGGATATGTTGTTTTGGTCTTTATGTATCAGTTTATCAGTGATATAATAGGTTGGATTTCATAGGAGAGAATTATTGTAGCTTGTACTTGGACATTTTCTGGAAATCAAAAGACATAGTTTGGAACTATTATCTAGGAATTCATGTGCAGTAAGTTTGTAATGTTATTTTTTCTATATTATAGATTTATATGAAAGATATTCATATTCACTTTCCATTCATCAATTCTTCAATGGTTTTCCTTACAGTTTATAAACAAAATTCTTTGCATAAAGCTTTGTTTTTATGAAAAATCATTACGTGTTACTTTCTTTCTTGCGTAATGAATTCATGTTTCATGATCATTAAGACCTTTTGCTTCTCATAGACACTACACTACACCAAAAAACCCTAAGATCCATCACAAAAGTAATTCTACCTTGATCCTTTATATCTTTGTTGTTGTAACCCTTTGATCCTCTAACCTAGTTACCTGATTTTTCTCCCTTATCCAGCAACAAAACCCTAAATTTTCCAAAACCCACCCAAGCCTAGATATCTAGCCTAAAATCCTTTACATTCGAATCATCTCTTGCCTATGATTTCATAGAGAGAGCCCTCTTTGGTTTGGTAGCGATAGCTACCAAACTAAGAGCTTGGTCTGTGGTTACCTCCATCGATCTCCCCATCAGCCTTGGACATTGTGGAGGATAACAAAGGGCATGACGGCTAGTGAGTGCCAAGGTGTTCTAGTGAATGTAAGGTTCCCAAGTCATGGAAAAATGTAATACTAGTTTTGAGGTCATGACTGCCAAGGTGTGTTAGGGAATTCTATGGCATGAGAACATGTGCCAGATAGTACGAAGACATGTCAAACAAGATAAGATGTGCCAAGTGCTAAGGCGTGCCAAGATGTACAAGGGTGTGACAATGCACACTAGGGAATGTTATGGAAAAAAAAGGAGGAATAAGTTAAACTACAAGGAAATGAGCACATAATAGGGTTAATAGGTCATCAATTTACCTTTTCCATGAGGAGCATGCTAGGCACACCAACACTAGGTGCTAATAGGTGCCAATTACCAAGTGTCAATGCATTCTAAGTGCCAAATCTTCCTCTATTTCTTCTCATCTAGTTTCCAATAATTGATCTCAAATAACTTTAATATTAAACCATGCCAAAGCATACCAAGTCATCTCAATGCATGCCAAACATTCTAAGACTTTCCAAGTGCCAACATGTGCCAAGTGCTAATGTGCGTCAGGGAATGTGATGCATGCTATGAAGTGGCAAAGCATATTGAAGTGTGCTAAGGTGTACTAGAGAGTGCCAATGCATGTTGAGGAGTGTTAGGGAGTACTAGGACAACACAAGGGAGCACTAGGTCAAAATGCATGGAAGTGAATGAATATGAGGGTGTGACGGGGAGTGTCAATGAGTACCAGTTGTCATGCCAAGGAGGGAGTGACAAGGTATGCTAAGCACAGGTAAGGCATGCCAGGGAATATCAGGGAATGTCAAGAAGTGCTAGAGTGTACTAGGTAGTTCCGGGGTGTGCTAACATGTGCCAAATAGTGCCAAGGCATGCTAAGATGTGCATGGTGCCAGAGTATGCCAATATGTGTCAAGGAGTTTCAAGGAAACAAAAGGAATAACCAAGCTACAATGCAAGGAAATGAACACATAAGAGGGTTAATAAGTCGATATTTTATCTATTTAAAAAGAGGCATGCTAGGCACACTAATAATATGTTCCAATACATGCCAAGTGCCAATGTGTGCCAAGTGCTAATGTTTGTCAATGAAATATTATGCCAAGGTGTTTCAGGGCATGCCAACACATGATAGGGGAGTGCTATGCAATGCTAGGGCATGCCAATATGTGCTTGGGCATACTACTCATGGCAAGATGTTCTAGGTACAAATATGTTCCACGACATGCAAGGTGCAAAGGATTGTTAGTGTACTATTCCAAAGCATGTTAAGGTGTGCCATGAGTGTTGAGGAGTGCTAGGTCTCTCTCATTAATAGAATTGATAGAGCTTGATTATGTATTAAATAATATAGTTCCTACACACACTAGTGGAACTTTATTTAAAGGAAATTTTCTAGAAATTGTCATGCGGAAAGAGTTAATCTTGCGGACAAAACCAACCTCCCTAGAAGCCTAAGACTTTCTAGTGATAAACAAGACAATTAAGAACAATCCTTCTCTAAACATGAATTTACCATACAAGAAATCAAGTGTTTTAGATCCTATCTATAGTCCAACGCTGTTGTAGTAGTCTAGCCTCGTCGATCCGGATGAGCTCCTCTTTCACTTCGAAACCTGCATTCACTAACAATCAAACGATTACATAGCACCTGAATATCTCATAAAATAAAACATATTCAACATATAGACCAAGGAGTACATGAAATAATTCATTAACAAATCATTGAGAAGTATGGACTTATTTGTATTAAATAATCAAAGGAACCATTACAACCTGAGCCTTGGTGTTGTGCAAGCTCCTCCCAGGGTCCAACAAGAGATTTCCTCTACTTTGACAAGCTCACCCACTCCAAATATGGCAACAAGAAAGGATAGTGATCTCTCCTCACAAGTCAACAATGGAAGTCCTAATTCCAGCAGCATTTACCCTTTGGAATGTTCAGCTTTCAACCTCCCCTCCTCTGGCCCAATGCCTGTATTTATAGTGTTCTAGAGGAAGTTAATCAGGTCCAACATCAATGGGATACTCCCCTCTTTTGGATGGAGTAGCTCCTCTATTGATGGGATAAGTTCCTCTTTCATAGGGATGCATGAACCATCTGGAGGCGCTCAATACACGTCAAACAATCTTCTATAATGCTCTAGAAATGACCACAAGTAACTTTTTTAAGATGAAACTCGCGCCTTTTGACCTTTATAGTGGTACGCACCCATCCCTTGACATACAGAGCGTACAAGTACGCAGGTATAATGAGCTTGGAGTGCGTACACACAGGTAAGGTAGAGAGAACTTGCGTACCCAGAGATAAACATGTTTTTTAATGAATTTCTCTCTTTCTTGAAGTTTGACATGGAGAGCAGAGGTATAAGGCTTGCCAAGGAGGATAGTATGACTGTTGATGGAGCCACACTAACTGCAGATAGTCATGGTGACAAATTTTAGTGTAACAGATTGCCCCCTAAAGTGCGAAGCCTGTAATAGATTAGGTTTTTATATCATCTAGGAAGGTGAAGTACTTTATCATTTCAAGGATTATCTTGTGGAGAGCCCAGTCAGAACCTGCAATTTTCAACACAAAATACATGTATAAGATTATATCATCGCTGAGGTAGGCATTCCCATACTCAGATAAATTTTTTTTAACTAACAGACTAACTACTACTCTGATACAGGAATGATTTCATAGTACATAATAATCATAGACTCATGTAGACACAGTATGGATGCAGCCATCTATTTATAATTGGTCTACAATATAATGAATACAAAACTCCTTGCAGCCTGGATGGTGGAAACTAGATCCAGGGTCTTCATCTCTACTTCCCAAATCGGTACGATTCTAGCCATGCAAATAAATGAGTCGATGTTGAACATGGTAGAAACCACTTGATTACCAGTCAATGATGTAAACTGTTAACAAGCGTGAGAGATACCACCAGTAATGTCAATGGTTCTCAAGTACCCAGTACAATCCAAGAGATGTGAATGAATGATTCGATGTCGAACATTTCATGGAATCCTTCGATCGCAAGTCAATGATGAAAACTGACGTCGAAGGCGAGAAACCTGCCATT
Organism: Pinus taeda; assembly: GCA_000404065.3. Taxonomy (NCBI): domain Eukaryota; kingdom Viridiplantae; phylum Streptophyta; class Pinopsida; order Pinales; family Pinaceae; genus Pinus; species Pinus taeda. The sequence goes on from APFE031260390.1 coordinate 51,251, forward strand.
GATGCATGCAGACCTCAAGGTACTGACGATTTCTAAGTCAACTCTCTAGATAAAGTTTTGATGTCGATAGAAAGCGACCTCGCAGGAAAGCCCGCAACACGAAATCATAGTTCAAGTTGAAGAAATGTTGCTGTAAGGACTGACTCAATGATGATATGATAGATGATAGGTATTTGCAGTTGAATGTTTTGTTTCAGATCTCTTGAACACATAACGACACAACAGATGGTTTGGTGATAAATGACTCAAAGTCGACTCCCATAACCCGGCTAAGAATGTCAAGTGATTTTGGTCAACTGTGAGGTAAAGGATTTCCCAACCCAGGTGAATGAATAAGTGTCGTGTCCAAGAGTGGTAGTAAGGTTTTTCTTGAGACAAAAGGATATCAAATAGGCTCATTCTTCTCATTTTTCCCCCACCATTTCTGGCAAGTACCTCTTTATTTTTTACAAGCTTGAGGAGGATAACATATGCTTGTTTGTAAGCTCATCCCTCGGATGAGTCCAACTTAGTTTTTGATTCGAACCCTAAGAAGGAGTCGTCCGTTCCTGTTTGTAATAGAACAGGTCCTTTACT